>NDGN011462664.1:0-21246 GCA_002564285.1 Tympanoctomys barrerae
AATGAATGACCATTTTGTATTTGTATATTTAAAATAGTTAGGATAGATATACAGCTACATTCTCTTAATTCAATGAATAGAGAGAATTGTTCTAATAGTGTTTGTGGACAGGATATCAAGTCTGCATCTAGTACAATGAATTACCACTAACACAACAATATTCAATGTATTAATTATTGAAACTGTGCTGGTCATTGGGTTTGAAACTGTCTCATTGCTATTTGTTTCTCAATAAAATTAATTTTAAAAATAAAAATAAACAATTGCATATTGGAAAAAATAAAAACCTAAAGTCTTCCTAACTACATTAAATTTTCCTTTAAAATACTCTTTGAGGGCTGGCAAAATAGCTCAACAGACCAAGCACCTGCTTTGGGAAGTGCAGGGACTAGATTTGAGCCCTGGTCCCCCATGCCATGCTGGCCCCACCCCCAGGCTTGCTGAGCCCTCGACCAAGTCCAGGTGTGGTGATGCACACCTATAATCCCAGCACTGGGGAGGTTGAAAACAGGAGGATCACTATGAATCTGGGCTACATAGTGAGACCCTGTACCAAATACATAAAATGAAAATTTAAAAATACCTTTCAATTCCTTTGAGCTTTTAAAAGTCTAAGGCTGGGGAGATGCCTCAGCAGCATAAGCACCTGCCTGGCAAATGCGAGGTCCTGAGTTCAACTGCTGGCACCGCATCAATGCCAACCCCAGAACCCTGGGTACATTATACTGGCCCCAAAATGGTGTGGTGATGCAGGCCTGTGATCCTAGCTTTGGGGAGGCTGAGACAGGAGGATCATTACTGAGTCTGAACTGCATAGCGGGCCCCTGTATCATATATATAAAAGTCTGGTTGGCAACACTGCTTGAGTACACACTTGCTCATGTGCACACCCATGCGTGCGCGCGCGCACACACACACACACACGAGTCAGCAATCATAAATAGAAGGCTTTTCCCTATAACAGTGGAGAAAAGAACTGGTAGATGACAGAGGCTGGAAAAAGAAAGAAGATGAACAACATGTTTCCCTGGCTGGTTCCCTGGACTGAATCAGGACTTTCAGTCTAGAGAAGGGAAATCGCTGGGGATGTCGAAGTGCAAATGACAGCTTGGGGACAGGAGACCTCAAGTAAGGTGATTCAGAGCCTAAGGGGAAAACTGCAATTTGGGAGAACTTTCCTCCTGCTGTAAGGAAACAGTACACCTCCACCTTCAACTGTGAGACAAAGCCCTCAGCAGAAACCGCCACAAAATCTGACGCGGCCGTAGGCACCAGGCTGCCTCTGGCTCCAGGCGAGGAGCTGCTGAGCCTGTAGACATTTTCATTCCAGCCCCGCAGCTTGCTGCCATGTGTAGAGTTTGCTACTTTATATGTATCTTATAAAGCTCTTTACTTATACTCTTAAAACTTTTAACAGTTTAAAATTAAAACTCTTACTTGTGTTTAAATCGCTTTATAGGACTGAACACATTGCTGGTGTGCAAGAACATTCCAATGTTGTTGATAAGCAGTTAACTTCAGTTCTGGCAAGACAGACTGGGTATGCAAGAGCGCCAGCATCCAAACTCACCAGCCATTCATTCTCAGCAAAGGTACGTTCCTTTCGCTTGTGACACTTTGCTTCTCGTCCCGACGGGGACACTGATGATCATTCAGAGAACACAAGTTATTCTTGAAAAGCCCATTCCATCCATGTTGCTTTAAACTGTGCAACATGAAAACAGACTTCAAAACAAGCAAGATGGGAGGCACGGGCTTCCCAGCGCGGGGGCCCTACGCGCAGGGGTTTCTTCTGCCCTAGTCGTGGCCATCCTAAAAGGAGTCCCTGCAGTAGCTTAGTAATTAGATCCCTACAGACACCTTCCCATTGCTAGCTAGGCTTGGCCTGTAGGTCAGGACAGTCTGGGGCCTCAGGCAGCGAGCTATACACAGAGGCTGGCGTATGTCCTCTGCTTCAAGCAGGCAAATGTCTCACCACATTAGCACCAGTGGTGCCCCTTTCCCAGAGAATCCTAGGGAGAACTGCTCAGGGGGGGCAATCTGCATGCTGAGCTAACGCAGGTGTTCACCTTTGCCCATAGAAATGATTCCTTCCCACAATGCCCTGATGGCCCGGGAGACTGAGGCTGTGTGTGTTCTGAGGAGTACTCTCCTCCTCACCTAGTTTGGGTCAGGAGCTTTGAGCCCATCCCTTATCACTTATAATACACCCTCTGTTACTGCGACAGGAAGCAAATAGAGTAGGCAATCAGCAAAGCACTTATTGAATGACCAATAATGTCTACATGAGCAATCTAATTTAATTCTTCTAGCAATTTTATGAGAGATGTACTATTAGCACCTCTATTTTTTTAAGATGAGAACACAGATATTCAGAGAAGTGAAATAATCTACTCATTTGCACAGAAAAGGACCGTCAACTAGAATTCAAGTCCAGGTCTTCTGACTGGGCCAGTAACCACCACACTCACTGACCCGGTCCTCCACTCAGACAGGAAGCTTTTTGTGGGTAACTCTTGTGTCTGGCATAATCTAAGCAACCTTTGAAGTGACAGAGAGCTGACTGCTGACCTGTACCCCACCAATGGCTCTGTAGGTGCTCAGTACAACTTATTTCCAGGGCAGGAACTTTCTCTCCTTGTCTATGGGGTGGGAATAACAACCCTGCCCTGGTAAATTTTGAATAAGGATAAAAATGAGATATTCTAAGTAAAGTGCCAAAACCAATCACTTAAATTTCTTGGAACACAGTAAATACTTAAAAAAAATTTTTTTAAAAAAGGTCAATGCCAGAAAGTGGCCCAAGAGTTAGAGAGGGCTACCGAGGAGTTCAGGTAAAGCCAGAGCCTTACCTCCTTCTGGAATGATCATTTACTGAAGGGCAGGCAACTGGCCCTCCGTTTTGAGGAGCTGGGATGCACCCCTCCTTTACCTCTCCTTGGACATCACAGGCCTGGGTTTTCTGGGCTTTGAACTGCAGACTGTCCTCAGCCTTCTTAGCTCTGTGAGACAGTTCTCCTTTATATCCCCTGGCCTACCATCCATCGATCCACCAGTCTCTATCTGCTGTTGGTTTCCTTTCTCAGGAGTGCCCTAACACAAGTGGATACCTGGTTCAAGAAGACCCATCAGACCTTTTTCTGCCAAGAATACGGATTTGGCTCACACACACACGAGCCAGTTTCCACTGAGTGCCTGACTCATAAGTGGGCCAGCTCAGGGGATGTGTGCAGGCTTCACTCCTCTGAGAGGTCCACCAAGTCTAGAAGGCTGGTACACAGGGAGGAGGCGGCCATCATGCAGAGGGGAGAGACAGACATGAGCGAGGTGAAGAGGCTGATGGTGTGCTCTCTGCCTTCCTTCTCAGAGCCACCGGGCTTCAGCCCCAGTCCTTGGGGACCTGTTGAAAGGGTCCAGAAAAGCTCCCACGTGCTCTTGAAATCTCCTCCTCTTTTCTTTTTAATTTTTTAAACATCTTTTTATTTATTTATTTGGTGCAGGGTCTCACTACACAGCTTGGACTCGTAATGATCCTCCTGTCTCAGCCTTCCCAGCGCTGGGATTGCGGACATGCGCCACCATGCCTGGTTTCTGTGGCCGGCACAACACTTGATACCAGGGAGCAAACCCGGTCCTTGCAATTTCCAGGCAGTTACTCAGGCCGTGGAGCTATCTCTCTGACCCCTCCTCCTTTTTTCTTAAACTAGCTTCAGTTTGACTAATCTTCAATCACCCTCACAAACATCAGGTGCGTCTTTCAGGACTACGTAAATGGCCCCGCGTGAAGTCCGCCTTGACACTGGCAGGTGTAGACGACCTCCTTCCCGAGAGTCCTGCCCTGGCCTCCTCAAGCGGCACTGCCGCAGTCATTTCACACCACCCAACCACCACCACAAGCCACTGCTGTCCTTGTCCTCCAGCTCAGAGGCCTCAGTGACGTGCTTTTTTACAATGGAGTGCTCGGACTACAGCCCAACGTCCTGTTCAGACCTCCTCTCCGAATGCCTAGCCCCGCAGCACTACGAGAGGCCCAGTGAGCGCCTCCGGATGAGCGCATCTGGGAGACGATGAATCAGAGAACAGGAGAACCGCTCTGCGGCTATCTGCCAATTCTCACTCAACTTTGCGGGCTCGGAACTGCTGTCAACTGCATGTAAGAATGAGGGCGGGTACACCGCAGCAGTGGTGCTCTTGTCTTGTCGCGGGGTGACTCCACCCCTGAGTACAGGGGCCCACTCTGCATATCGGACACCCTTCAAGTGCTCGAAGGTGTTGGGATGCAGAGAGGTAAATTTACCCTTCTGTAACTCTTTACCCGTGGAAGGGGGTTGTCTGAATATTAACTGGAATTCTTATTTGCATTTCCTTTATAAGGAAAAGCACAGAAGAGGACCAAGTGGTCATTCGGGAACAGTTGCAACCAGCGGGAACCCAGCCTGCCACTGCTGTCCTAAGCAAAGCAGATGGTGTCTTGGGGTTCTCCTGTTTGGTTTTCTTTTTGCTGTCATCATCTTGGAAACATCTTACTTCTCTGACAGCACTTACCTCTTGCTGAGGAACAGCTCTCTCTCTCTCCCCCTGCAGTCTTCTCTCTTTCCCTGTGTCCCGGCTTTCTCAGGCCCCACCCTTTCTGACCAGGAGCAGCTGGAAAATTCTTTGCCTTGGCGCTGGCTGAGGCAAAAGGAAGAGAAAGTCCGATCCCACTAATTCCTGCCCCAGATGTTTATTGAGCACCCGCTATGTCTTGCCTATCTGGGAGTTTTTAGAAGTAGACTTGGATTCTGTATCAAACAAAGATCTCTTCTCAAAGGTTCAGTATTAGAAGGTTTTGTGATGATAGTTGGGTTCTGAACTGCAAATGCACTGGCCTTCTGAACAGAGCCTATGTCACTCTTCTGCATTTTCATTCTTCAACCTAAACCAGAAATGTTGTTCTCATACAGGCTCAGCCCCTCCACCGCTCTGGCTTCTGGGTTCAGGTCTCCAGGTGCTACAGACAGGGCCTGAGCATGCACAGGAGGGAAAGGTGTCCACTGTCAAGCGGTGAGAATGGTAGACGGCTAGCACAGGCTGTTCATGCAGGATATGCTTATTGAATGTCCGAAGAATGTTCTGTATCTGTCTGAATTCACTAAATAAAAATTCTGCTTACTTTGGAATTTGTTACACACACACACACACACACACACACGTGTGTGTGTGTTATATAAATTTTTCTTTATTTTTTCATTACACTCAGATGAATCTTCTAATTCTTGTTTTCCCTAGTTTAAGCCAAATTCTAGTCTCCCTGTGTCTGACAGCTGAGCGAGCCTGGCCAGGGTTAGTAATGACCCACAGGTACATCTCCAAACAGCTTAGCTAAGCAGAGCTAGAGAAGTCTCTAGAACACCACAGAGAGGCCCAGAAGGAGCGCTGAGACTCTCCTGGCTCTACACAGGAGTACAGAGATCTCCAACACTGTCCTGTGCGCAGACACAAACAGGACCCAGAGTTCAAGGAGCACGTGTGCAGGAGCAAACGTCTCAGGAAGCGCTACAGAAATGAGGTCCTTGCCCTCTGCTAATCCTTATACTCAGGCTCAGCTTCTAGTTCCAACACAGGGAATGAGTCAAGACGTGGGCCGTGAGAGGCACTAACTTTGCACGGTGTTTTTCCCTTTATATCCCCAGTGTGGTGCCTTGAATTTCCCCAGGACAGTTTTCTGCCGCCGCGGATCAGCCCTGCTGGGGGTGAAAGTTAGGTGAAAGGAATGTCAAAAGCACCCAGACCAAGTTCCCTGCTGCTGCTCCGCTCCGTGGGTCCACAGAGCTGCTCCAAGACCGAGACTGACCGGGTTCTGGAAAGCTGATCTCTGCATATCTGTTGCCCAAGGCCACCATGGGGAGCACACAAGCTTTGGCTTTTTATTACATTCTTTGCATAATGACATGAAGTCCCTTCTCTTACTAACTCAGAGCATACAATGTGCAGACAGGACTTTTCGGAGCACAGAGTGACTTGTCTGCTCTGGGAAGCCAGCAGCCTCTGCACTTGGAGGAGCACCTGCTTGCAGTGGGGTCACCTCTCAGGCACATCTGAACTTCCAGGACAGAGTGCTGCCGCTAGCTAGGCAGAGCCTTTGCTTCGGCTGCCTTCTTCACTACCAGCTGTGTACCCATTTCTTACCCATCATTTCTGTCCTCTAAATGGTACAGGGATAAAGGAAAAAGGAGACAAATTTTATGGACAGCTGGATAAGAAATAGGAAACATTAGTCCCCAAGCATAAGTGAAAATTCTTTTGACAGGGGATAGTTGTGTTTTCTTCAAGGGCAATATTGCCAATGTGTGCCCCTTTCTATCAAGGGGAAGAGTTATTTTCCTTCCTCTTGACCTAGATGGGACTTTGTGAACCTTCCAACAAGTGGAATGTTGCGGAAGTGGCCTTGCCTGACTTCCAAGGCTATAGTGGCAGGCAACGCTACTGCCACCTGCTTCTCATTCTCTCCTGAGCTCTAGCCTTGGAAGGGAGCCACTGCAGGGGGCGGATGCCCAGCCCAGCCCAGGCTGGGGACCTGCGCAGCCCTCAGGCTGCCAGCAAGTGTGCCCCATGCCAAGCTTGTGCTGCCCCAAACCATTTCCAGTCTGCCCTCTCTAACCCTACACTGCATGCAGCAACAGGTAGCAAGGCTACATTTGCCTCCCAGTCCCAGAGCTCCTTGAGGATTTATAAATTCGTCTCACTGGTCATCAGTCCTCCTTGCCAGTGTCCTCCCTTCTTGCGCTGTGGTTTGAATGTGGCTCCCAAAGCTCATGTTCTGGAGATGTAATCTCCACTGTGATTGCGCTGAGAGGCAAGATTTGTAAGGGGCTATTTAAGAGGAATGGGTGGGTGTCTTAATTGTTGGGGTGAGCTTAAGACATACGCAAAGTGTATCTCTTCTAGACTTTTGTCCCTGCCCCCCCCACACGCACGCTCTTCCCTTTCCACCATCTCTCTTGAGATGCTGAAGCATGAAGCCTTCACCAGATGTGGCTGCTTCATTTTGGGCTCCCCAGTCTTCAGAACCATAAGCCAAAGAAATATCTGTTCCTTATAATAAACCTGTTAGTGGCGCTCTATTCTAAGATGCAGGGACATATTTGGTCTTGCTACACGAGGTATGAAACAGACTAAGGTACCCTCATTGTCCCCACCATCACCACGTCCCGGGGAGGGGGTTTCTGTAGAGACTGACCCAGAAAAAGGCAGCCAGCCCAGTTCCTAGATGATGAAATCAGAATCATTTACAGATGAAAGTACTTTATTTAATGGGCTCTAATAAATTAAGGGAATGAGCCCAAGAGAGTTCAGAGCCCAGGGTCTCTGAGCTTGCCGGGGCCGTCACATGACAGAATCCAGAGCTGTGGCCCTCTGCCTGCCACAGGCTCCCAGTAGATGCTTCCCCAGGTCTCCGTGGGTGGGTGAGTACCTTTGCCTGTTGACTTTGAGTTTTCACAGTCATTTTTGACTGTAACCACATTTAAAGGGCATCTTTAGAGATCAAAGTTAAATTCTCCTCCTACAGAGGATGATTTTACTGCTGAAAAGAAAAAAGTGCTGAATGTGGAAACTCACAGGAAGGGGGATAGATGCTTTATCTGAGTCCCAGGAAGGGAAACTCTATGGTATGATTTACTTTCTGTTTCTTTACAATGGGTCTGACACTCAGCAACCTACTTTTTCTCAATGACAAGGGAAACAGTGGAAGGGTTGGCAATGCTGTGTTTGACCATCTGAAGGCCAAACTGTCTTAGGTAATAAAGTGGGTAGTGACCTGCGGGGAACCCTAGGGTGCCAAAAGTGCAGGGCAGGGTGTGAGTGGGTCATGGAGCTTACTGAGATAAAGCAGCTTCCATGTTCTCATCTGCACTGTCTTGCCTGTCCTGATAAGCTGAGCAGGTAAGGCAAAAGCTTCCCTGGCACACCAGAGTTACAATAAAGAGGGAACTTCCAATTGTCATGATAAAAACCAGATACTGTAAGTAGGGCCAGCCAGGCGGGGCTCCAGTCTGAGAAGCCTACCAGGTATCCCTGTGCGCTTCTGCTCTGACACTGCTCTGCCTGATTTTACCACGGTGGCTGTGGTACTCACTCACAATGCTGCATGCTGTGTGCTGTGGCCCGGGTATTTCTCTCCTCCAAAATCCATGTTGTAACTCTCTCTCCCTCCTCTGCATGACATATTAATGGCACTGGAGGTGTGACCTTTGAAAGCCAGGATGGGGTGGCAGTGGGAGGGCAGGACTGCCCCAGCGATATCAGCAGCTCTCTAAGAAAGGAAGGGCACTGATCTTGTACCTGGACTCTTTCTACCTGACCTCTGATGTGGTAATACTTCTTGACAAAGCCCACATACCACAACTTCGTCTAGCACAGCACCTAAGCCCCTTCCTCTTGTCTCTAATCTAGCAGTCCTGTGTTGCTGCTGGTAGAGACAGATTTCTTCTGTCCATTAAGTTCTTAATAAACTGAAATCTTTATTAATAAAAGCAAGGACTCTCAAATCAGCTCCTCTGTCTCGCCATATGACACCTTGCATCGCCTCAGAATCTACACCGAGAAAGTCCACACAGATCAGAGCAGAGACTGACACCTTGCTCTGAACGTTCCCCAGCCTACAGAAGAGCAGGAAACCTCTACCCTTCATAGACTGCCAATTCTGTCGTGTTTAGATGTAGCATCAGGAAATGAACCACGACAGTCAGATAGGGAGCTAAACTGCTACTCTCCTGAGTCTCCATCCTGGTACAACTGGGGGTCAAGGATTGACACAGTGAGTCTCGAGGATCCCATTCTAAGAGAAAGAGGGGTCGGCTCTGGGGGTAGGTACCATCTGGGCTGTTACAGATTTGAGCGTGCACCTGATCTGGAGAAGGAACTTCTCACACCAGCATTCATGCTGAGGTTGAGGAAAGCTGGGCTGGGAGCAGCCAGCTCCCTGCAGAGGTTCCCAGGTACACCTGTTACAGGCACAGTGCAAAGGCAAAGGCTAAAGGAAGCAAGCCATCCAGAACTTGCTGCTACTAAAATCTATCCCAAGGGCTGGTGAGATAGCTCAGTGGACTAAGCGCCTGCTTAGGCAAGCACAAGGAACGGGGTTCAATCCCTGGTACTGCATGCTGCAGCAGCCCTGCCCCCAGGCATGCTGAAGCAGCAACTAAGTCCAGGGTGCATGCCTGTGATCCCAGCACTGGGCAGGCTGAAAACAGGAGGATCACTATGAGTCCAAGCTACATGTGAGACTCTGTACCAAATACATGAATTAAAAAATAAAAATCTATTCCAACAAAAGCCTTCAGCTCTCAGCTAGGTCAATGTAAAGCTTTATTGATTGTGCAAATTGGGACACGTTACTTAACCTCTTGATTCCTGAACATTTTAAACTGCCTTCTTCTGAAAGTTACATGCTTCTTGACAGTAACAAATGCCCAGACTTCCCTGACTACAGAGGGTCGAGAGCTTGGGAAAAGTGTCCACTCCGGGGAGTGGCTGCGCAGTTCCTCGTAGTGTGGACTTCACACACTGCAAGGATGATGAAAAGCCTGCAGCAGGAGAAAGGCCTCATCAGTTCTGCTGGCAGCTGGGTCCCCCAGGGCTAAGAGACGACCATGTGTGACAAGGGAAGGGTGGGAGTGAGGCCATTCAGACCAGAAACGATGCCCCTCCCCCTCACCACGCAGGACAAACAGACACTGGTCTACCAGGATGCAGATGGCAGTTCTGTCCTAATTCCTAGGGAGAGGAGGAAGGGTAGGGTGTCTCTTTGACTCCCAGAGCCACGGGGACCCGATTATCCTTTCCTTGGTTCTCTGATGAGAGAAGCTGCGTCTTCTTATTCATTATTTTCATCACTGCAGTTGCTTGCACACTTTCTGGCTCTTTGCAAGTATGCAATCAATGATTTTAGCCGGTGATGACCTTAGAGCCCAAGGAGAAGCGCAGAAGCTCCCCCTCCCCCAATACTTGCTCCACTTGCGCTTTCCAGTTCTCCTGCTCTAATCAATTCTGATGAAGACTTGGCCCAGGCACCCTCCCCCCAGGCTTGTCTTTTTTTCTTTCAACTAGTCACTCCCAGTGACCAGTTTCTCATTTAAAGTTAAATACAAAGAAGCCACTAGCAGCTCCCCCTAACAGCCACTGAGGTCTTGTTCCTGGGAGCTGTGATCTTATTGGACAGTTTCCTCAGGTGACAGTTGCTGCCACAAGTGGAGCCTTCAGAATCACAGGAAGCTTGGGAAGGCTGGGGGTAGGGGTTCTCTGTCCCCATCCTTCCAGAGATGCCCAAGGGCAACCTGGCAGGAGGAAGAAAAACCAGCCTCTCAAGCAGGTATCCTGCCTGGGGCGCTCACATGGGGAGTGGGAATATGTGGGCTTCTCTGGAGGCTGGATAGCTGGCGCTGGCCAGGGAGCTGCTACTCCGATGGAGTAGTCCTCGGCATGGAGTAGTCCTCGGCATGGAGCCGGGGACTGCATTTATTTCAATCCTTCTCAGGGAGTGGGAAAAGGGGGGCTCCTGGATCTGTACCTCTACTTTTCATGGCTACTTCCTTTCCATGATTCATGGCAAGGAGGCAATCATGGTGACCTCATGCCACCAAGGCGGGAGGCAGCTCCGCCTGCAGGCCTCAGGGTGCAGTGTTTCCCACAGGCACACCTGGCTGAGCCATCCCCTCCCAGGTGTTTGGTTCTCCTGTGGCCCTGGGGCATATGGTTGCCATATTGCCGCAGTGACAGGTAGAGAAAACCTTTCGGGTGGGAATAGTGGAAGGGCGGAAGGAGGGTGGCCTGAGGAGGCCTGTGTTCTGGGCTGGCTCAGTGAGCCCAGCCCTGCCTCTGCCTAACTCCTGTGCTCTGTTCATTCTGGCCTTCCTTCCCTTTTGCACCCTCTCTTTCTCACCTGTCTTTCTCACTTATTCTACCCCATATCCCCATTCCTTCTTTTTCTCTAGCCCCAATTCCTACATTCTAATGTCATATTCTAAACAGAATCTCTCCTTGTTACATCTGACTCCCCCCCAACCCCTTCTCCCCAGAATTCCTAACTTTTACACACTTCCTTAATGGACATTTCTGGGCTTCTCTTCGGGTGTCTGTAAAAATCAGCTTGCTGTCCTCTTTGCTAGATCTAGCTCTTCCTTCACAGAATCACCTTCCCCATCCTCGCCGGCCAATGCAGTTCATTCATTCACCCAACCACTGATCACTTGCTGTTCTGCCACTTCCTGTAGGAAGTCTCCCTGGCCACTTCCGGTCACCACAGTACTCACACACTGAAGTCTGCCATACAGTGTACCTCCACTGCTGACTCTGCACTTCATCCTAGATGCTGTGTCACATTACTTTCTAGCTCTTGTTTGACCTTCTAGTTTTGCATAAATTAATGTTCTGTTTCTGTAAGTAGATCATAGGGGACTCAAAGATGAGTTTTCCTGTAGGGGGTCCTTACTACCTGAGTGCCTTGGTCTCCTCATCTATGAAATGAACACTGTGTCCAGCCCTCCTTCAAAGGTTGAGTGAGGGCTGAGTGAGTTGATGCCAGCATAGGAGCCTGCGCTGTACCTGCCTGAGAGGCAGAGTACTTACTCCACTGTCACCAGAGATGTTGTCTGTGGAGCCAGGCTCTCGGTGTCATAATTCTGTATCTACTATTTGCCTGTTCTGGGATCTCAGGCAAGTGCTTTGATTTCTCTGTGCCCCATTTCCTCAGAGGTACAATGTGGAAAATAATAGTATTTTAACTCATGTTATATAGTAATCATTTCCTAAGCATAATGTCGTTATAAACTACATGCTCTAGCATAGGAAAAACAATGAACTCTCTGGGATTGTCTCTGAACCTATGACATAAGAAGACCAAACTGAATAATCAGAAAAATAACTTCCAGAATTAACCCTAAAGTTTGTTAGTGAACTGACCTTATAACCCATTAGCCTGGAAGATTCCACTTTATGCCTGTTCCAGAAAATGCTTATTAGTCCTTTCTTTGAAGTTCAGAAGTATCTCAGTTGAGATGGCACATTCCATGGCCACTCTTTTGATGGGCAAGCTTGTGTATCTCCATGTCCGTTAGCTCTGTGGACTACTAGGCTACCATCTTTGCTCTCCTTTCCAGAGAGGAGGTGAGGGGAATTGAGGACAGCCTCGTCTATCCATGAAAAGCCAAGCAGCTTCTCAATATGAAGCTCAGACTCCATCTCCAGTAAACAGCTGGTCTCTCAGCTGGCAGCCACCCTCAAAGCTGTCACCCACTGAGTTGGCCTTCATCCTTGTTTCACTTGTGTGCCAAACCCAGGCAGTCTGGCACTGGGGCTGCTTGTCTCCCGGCATCCAGCTATAGGAAAAGCAGATATTTTGTGAACAAGTCCTGCCGCGGCCCTCCAATGAAAACATTTCAGTGGGATTACATGGAGATATTTTCTTTGTCAGTCTCAATAAAGCTGCGAGTAGAGAACCCAGCTGAAACCCACTGACAGCCCCTAGGCCCTTGGGATTGGCTAAGCTGTTCCATAAGAACACATAGTGTTTCAGTCTTGGAAGAGCCTAGAGGTACTTGGCCTTGCCCAGTGGGAGCCATGCCTGTCTGTCTCAAGGACAAGTGTCAGGGTGGCAATAAAGCAAACCTTGACATTCCCAAAATTTATGGGTAATGACAAACTAACCTACCAGGTAGAGATGCCCTGAGGAGATGCCCCAAACCTCACGAAAATGCTTTTCAGCTCTTATTTCTCCTGCTCAGTTCCATTTGCTTTTGGATCCATAGTCAACAACTGTCCAGGGCTCGCCTTTCTACTTCTGCTTGGTTTTCTGCACAAGTAAGATCCCTCTTGTTCATCAGGGAGTTGGTCATCCCCACAAGAGGCCAAAGTCAGTGGAAGGACTGTCCCAAGCCCACCCCCTGGGGAACGGTGGGAGCAGAAAGACCACCTTGTGACCCCTCTTCACTTTCTAAGCCTGAACAAAGAAAGCTCTCAGGTCTAACGATGTCCACCTGGAAAGCTTCTGAACCATGTTTAGGATTCCGGAAAACACCAACAGATGCAGAATATAATGTTCAGTATCAGTCTTACCCTAAAATCAGAAATAAGGAAGGAAAATGCTTACATAAATCTCTAATTTTTTGACAGAAAGAAGTTAAATTTTTACTTCCATCGTCTAGCCCAGGTAACATTTCTGCAATGAAAAAACTATTCTAAAATCTGCACCAGGTGGAGCAGAAGCTACTGGCCACACGTGGCTGCTGAGCCCTTGAAGTGTGGCTGGTGTGACGGAGGAACTGAACTTGAAACCTCCCTGAGTGGAAGCTCATTTAAATGTAACCAGCCACGTGTTACAAGTGGCTTCCACACTGAACAGCATGGGTTCTGGGCATACATATTTGGTGGCCAGACAAAGTACTGCTGAAACATGCGAAGCTCTGGATATTTCTTTAATGTCTTGACTCATGATGGGATTATGAAACATGTTTGTCACACCAAAAAGCATTCTTTCATCTGTGCAGTTATGCACTTAATAAATATTTATTGGATATCAGCTATGTGCCAGGCACTGTGATAAAAATGAGAAGTGTGTCAATGAAAAAAATGATACCATAGGTTTAACAGCATGTGCTGATTATAGTCAGTCCTCTGTATCTACCTGTTACATCTAGCTGTGGATTCAAAAACATTTGAAATACTTGAAAAAATATTGTGTCAAATCTGAATATGTACACATTCATTCCTTATTATTCACTCAAGAGTATAACATAACAATGATTTACATCATATTTAAATCTTGCTAAATGTAAGTAATCTAAAGATGATTTAAGGTATACAGGAAGATATGCCCTGGTAATATGCAAATATCATGTCATTTTACAGAAGAGAATCAAACATCTACTAATTGCCTGTTGATGCTGGATATGGAAGGGGCTAGAGAGATAGCTCGGAGGTCTAAGTGCCTGCCTGGCAAATACAAGCAGCCAGGATTGACCCCCAATGTACTGATGCCATGCCAGCACCAGAACCCGGAGCACCCTGTGCTGACCACTGAAACCAGGTGTGGTGGCACACAACTATAATCCCAGTGCTGGGGAAGAGGCTGAGACAGGAGGATCACTACAAGTCTGAGCTGTACAGGGAGGCTTTGTGCCAAATAAATAAATCAGATTTTTATAAAGATAAATAAATAAGCGTCGGCCAAAGAGCTCAGCGGATTAAAGCTCTTGCAAGCAGGTGCACAGACCGGGGGGTCAATCCCCAGGCCTGTTATGCTGGCCCTGCCCCCGGGGGCACGCTAAAACAACAATTGAGGCTGGACGTAGTGGTGCCGGCATAGTGGTGCACACCTGCAATCCCAGCTCTTGGGAGGCTGTAAACAGGTGGATCACTGTGAGTATGATCTAGCAGTGAGACTCTGAACAGCCTGCAGACCCCTCCCTAAAATACAAAAAAAAAAAAAAAAGGATAAATAAATAGGTTTTTTAAAAAGCTGTTGGATATGGAAGGATGCCTATGCTATGAAATTAGTGCAGTTCAGCGATCCTTTCCTCCAGGGATGTGGCAGGGTCCTCGCAATTGTGCATCGTTTTGTGAATACAGACGCCCACTCCGGGCAGTCGGCAGCCCTGCTGCTGCGCTGCGTCAACACAGACTATGCTCACAGGTCCCCGGTGGCCGGTGGGAACAGGGCGCGGCCCAACTGAACTGCAGCGGGAATTGGGTGCGGGGGGAGGGGGGACGGGTAGGTTGGACAAGAACAAGGTCCTCGAAGCATGACTCTGCCCCAGGAGAAGGTGGAAGAACTGGACAGACGTGAAGCAAAGCAGAGTGGCACAGAACACCGTCCAGGAGGGGGATGTCAGAGGCACAGAACGCACGTGGCCGCGCTGGGACGTTAAGGCTTCCCTAGCCAGGGCGCTTTTCTGCTGGCTCCCAAACTGCCGCAGCCTCCCGTGAGCCTGCCCTCTCCCCCTTCCACCGCACACATAGGGAAGAAGGCGGCTGCTGTGACCGAGCACGAGCCCCACATCCACGTGCCACAAAGTACTGCGCACATTCACGCGTTAATGGTACCTGGAGGCGGGTTAGCAACAGCGTTGGGAGCAGACAGGGTCTCTGCTGCGGCGGCGCCTTCTCCACCTGCCTTCCTTGCTGGCTACGCAGTCTCCACCCCTCCCAAACATTATCTGGGCAACGGCCCACAGGCCCACCACGCCAACTCCCGGTGGCCCGACAGGATGCCTCAGGCTATCCCACGTCTCTCAAGGGAGAGCTGTGTAATCTTGACGTGCTCCTAATCCATTGTCTGAGCTAACTGAGAAAGACCTATTCTACAATATTTACTCTTGTAACCCAAAGGGATTACCGCACTGTGGTTTTCGAGGGGCTTCCCCTCCCTCCCAGCAGAACACTACCACTAATTACTTTTAATTTAAGCTAATGGTAAGATATTTGCCTTTCCTGTGCATGGAGAGAATTGATACAGTAACTGTGACCTCTGTGTGTGTGTGGGGGGGGGGTGTTACAAGCACTAGGAAACGCGAGCAGACCAACCTAGGAGAGCTAAGTGGACCATATTTATAGAGTTCTGGTCTTTGACAACCCAGCATTGTTCAAGGATCTCTCAGATCTAGTTTCTGGACTCCTACAGGCCATGACCTTTGCTGCACCAAGTCGATGTAAAGGCCCAGGGAAGAAGCGAATAGAAAGAAAGGGACGAAGCTGTCTTTGGACATGACTATTTGTTACGGGGACAGATTGACTCAGACCTGCATGGGTCGCTGGAGGGTGTGTAGCGTCTCCCTTGCAGTCTTCAGACAATCCAATCTCTCTCCATCATGGGAACGGGTGCATGCCCTCAAATACAGGCGGTTCCCGTTAGGATTTTTCAACTGTTCAATGATGTGAAATTCACCCATGTTTGATAAAAACCATACTTTGAATTTTTATTTTTTCCTGGGCTAATGACTTGTGGTATGGATTTTCTCCTCCACCCCCATAAAACTGTTGGGGATTGAACCCAGAGCCTGCCCAAGCTAGGCACATGTTCTGCCATTGAGCTACTGAGCTACATTCCCCACCCATGACACTGTCTCACCATGCTGGGCAGCAGCAGAGAGCCACAGCACCCAGGCAGCCACATAATGGCAAAGGGACACTACCAATAGCCTGGGGTGCTGTGTTGCGAGGGTAAGGTGCTTAGTGAGTTAGCTGTAATAAATGCACGTGTGTGTGTGTGTGTGTTTGTGTGTGTGTTACTGGAGGTTGAACTTATGGGCTTTGCATGAGCCTTAGATCCTTTTGAAAATATTTTTCGAGACAGGATCTCACTAAGCCCTTAATTTGCTCAGACTGAGCTATATTGTGCTGTCCTTCTGCCTCAGCCTCCCAGAATGTTGGGCTTCCAGGCGTGCACCACCATGTCTGGCTTCAGTGCGTTTTTGACTTAGCAATATTTGCAACACATGGGGCTGCCAGCTCAGCGTAAGCCAAGGAGTGTGTGCACCAACTGGGCTCCACAGGCGCTTCCCTCCCAGCCCCCACTGCAGGCTGGAGGGGTTCTTGGGAGCTCTGCTCTCTGTACTTATATGGCATAGGCGTGGGGTAAAATCTGGTGACAAGAAGGCACCTATTCCCTTTTAACATCAGGCCTAGTGAATCGAGGGGCACATGTCTCTCACACGTGGGGATGAGAGGCCCAGCCGGAGGGTCTGGCCAGAACTGATGCAGCTCAGACGTGGCCCTTTGCTCCTGCAGCAAAAGGAAAATCCTGTCAAAATGGCTTAACGATCTTCTAATATTTCCATGCAATTAAGGCCACATCTGCCTCCCAGGCCCCCGCACTCCTTTGCTGGTGCACAGACATGAACCAAACAGTCTGTCTTGTCGATCTGGAAGGTAACAAAGAGCTCCATTCATAACTGTAGGCACTTTCACCATTTTTTTTCCCAAAGTAAAATAGAGTTTTCACTTTGAGAATAACCTGTGTGGCAAGAAAGCGAAGGATTTTCCCCCCTAATAAATCAAATTCAACAGCCTAATAAAATGCTGGCTCCCCCCTCCCGGCCCCTGTCTCCTCCCTCCCTGCCACTGTCCCACTCTGCCAAAAATCCTGGGAACTGAGAGAGTAGTGGGTGAACCCGAAGAAATGGGGGAAGATGAGATGAGAAGAGATGAAGCACAGGGGTGCGTGGGGCATCGGCTGGGTAGGCAGCCGCCTGCCTCCCTCTTCTCCGTACTACTTTTTCAGCCTCTGTGGCCTTGTTTCCTAGTCCTCCTTTCTTCTCTTCCTCCTGCTGCTCCACTGCCCATCCCCAGACAACCTTCTGCTTCCTTCTGCACTTGGAGGAACAAGAGAACCAAGTTCCTAAAGACACGGCAGGGTTCTTGGGCTGCACCTGCAGCGGGACCAGCAGAGCACTTGCCGCTCCCCGCGGCAAGACAGAGATCTCCCCTGCCTTTGAAGCCTGCAGAGCATGAGTGTGCAGGAGATAAGCCGATAAGCATCAGCTTGGTTCTTATCCGAGGCAAACACAATCTTTTGAGGTTCTCTGCTCACAAGCTGAGGAGACTCTAACCAGAAAACAGAAGGGAAAATGCAAAGCAAGCAGTATTTGCTGCTGCCTTCTCTTCTTCTTTTCTGCTTTGTTTTGTTTGATTTCAGTTTACACACTGGTGAGCACAACACAGATACTATAACACAGGAGACTCCAGAGCAGGAATACAGCCCTGCGGCTTTGCTCAACTGTTGTTGGTGTTGTTGTTGCTCTCACATCAGTAAAAGAATCTTTTCAGTCTCGGAAAAATAAAAAGGATGAGTCAAACATGCGTAACAATTAGTCTCCACACGGGACAGCTTCATGTCCGAGGTGCTTTTATAGTCAACATGTTATCTGGGCCACGTGATACCAAGTAAAAATGCCGCCTAAGTGGGGATATGAGGTGTGCCCCATGCCTCCGAGCATCAAGGGGGATACTGGGAATAAAAGCCAGACCTCTCTCACTATAAAGTTGGATTCTGTTTGCTGTGCTGTTTGCAGAGTCTCAGCAGCTAGAAGATAAGCAGGAATCAGAATGGCCTTGAACTCGGGTGTCCCACCTGGAAGCACTTGGAATGCCTGGGCAGTAATGGATGGGGGTAGGCGGCGCTGAGCTTTGCGTCACATGAGTCATTCGGGAAGGTGGAGCCTCAGCTGTCCGATATCTCAGTGTGTTGGCTTTATGTTACTTCTTAGCAAGGGATGTTAGCAAGAAGCAGATGTTGAAAATACAGTGTAGAGCAGAAGAGCGCTGGGCCAACAAGGCAGAGGGAGTGCTGAGTTCTGTTCCACCCAACTACAGGATGGGTCAAAGATCACTTGTGTGAGTTTTGATTTTCCTTTCTATAAAGGAAAATGAGAGCAATGGGATCTGGGGCAGGAGGGTTGGAGGGAAGAGGAAGACGACACAGACAGAGTGTGGCCTTCCATGAGCACGTCCTCTCCAGATTATACTACTATAGTGATAGCATGAAAGCAAATGTTGTCATGATTTCAACTAAGGTGAAAAACATCATGATAGAAGTTGGATATCCTCGCCCAGCCCTCAGAGCTCCAGAGTTCAAGTGTGCTGATATGAGACTCTCAACGGGAGAGATGCTGATGGCTGTGAAGACAGCAGGTTACTTCCGCACAGGTTTTGATGAAGCAATCCTCTTGCTGATTGTCGAGCCCTCTGCATTTAATACGTACTATAAGCCTCAGGCATCTATTTGCATTTGGACAGAAAGTAAACTTCCCTCAGAAACTTAGGCCAGGGGCCGGGGAGATAGCTCAGTAGAATAAGCGCTTTCCTGGCAAGTGTAGGGTCCTGAGTTCAATACCCATACTGCAAAAAAAAAGAAAAGAAAAAGAAAAAAGAAAGAAAGAAAGAAAGAAATTTAGGCCAGTATGATAGCAAAAGTATTGGAAAATTGGCCAACCAGAAAGTTTCTGAAGAAAAAACACAGTAATTTATTATTCAAATAAGTTACTTAGACACAATACACTTTTTTTTAGCAGAACCGGGGATTGAACTCAGGTCCTTGCACTTGCCAGGGAAGATGAAGTGCTTATTCCACTGAGCCATCTCCCTGTACCCCACAATACACTCTTTATGGCCACTTCTAAGATAAGCAGTGAGAGTGCTGGGGATGGTGAGATGATGGGGTTTTACCCTTGAACATTATGTGAATCATTTATAAGCCTATATTCACGTGTAACTTATTTTATTAAAAATCAATTTTAAAAGGTTAGGGGAAGAAATTTTCTTGAGGGCTTGGAGGCAAACTGGGTTATATTCTCCCCAGTGATTTATTCAAATCTCAGAACTCACTGGTGCAGGAGGGGTGCCGCACTGCAGAGAGCAAGGTCTCCGGGGAGCATCTGCCTGCAAGGAGGTGCAACAGATTCTCTCTGTGCATACAGTACAGACTTCTTTTGAAAACTGTATTTTGTGCTTCACATTTTGCTTTTTCAGCTCCTGGTAAAAGCAGTCATGATAAAATTGTGTGCAGGTGAGCCGAGAATATACTCTTTTCTCAGATAAGAGGATGGAGCGTCACCTCTCTACTCTACCTTGGGTTTTTCTCAGGTTTACAATCTGGGATCATGCGATAGTCTGCACAAAGCTAGCTAGATTCCACAAATTCAGTTCAAAACAGGCCTACAGAAATCCCAGCCACTAACGAGTTAGCCCTACTGCAGAAATATGCTTCTTGAACTTCAAAAGGTCCTCACACTCTTTCATAGAAACCTGGACCTTTTGAAAATGTTGCCTGGGGCTTGGGCAGAGGCTTGGCATAGTCCTTTGGTTGGTAGGCATGTTCCTCGGGGGCACTGACAGGGGCTGTGCTGAGGTGCTGCGTGGGCCTTTATCCCATTAGAAGGGTCTCTGTCCTATTCATGGTCCGACGCACACACCTGCACACACTCAGATATCCACAAATCACAATGCAGTTTGAAGACCACTAAATGCTGTGCTATATTTAACCTATGCAAATGCTATTGTGACAGAAAGCATGCACATAGATAAAGCAGCAGCTAGTTACCTGTTCTAAAATCTGATAAATGGTTTTCCATTGATCATAGAACCAGTAAGTGTGGAGCATCTGTCTTGAAATCCAACAGGCCACACAGTTTACTGATGCACTATTAATAGTACACTTCGGTGTGGAGATGCTTCAGCCATTGTGGTTCTTTCTATCTGTACCTGGCGTGCTTCAGGGTATGTCTGAAATGACTGTGTCCCAGAAATTGCTCCAAATTCCTACGTTCTCAAACCAAAGCTATACAAGTGTCAAACTGACTCGGGGTATCAAGTCACCAATTAGAATATCAAGTGTGGCGAGCCTGCTACAAGTATATCTCTTAATCATGACCTTATTACGGCTTTCAGAAGCTAGAACACTCAAGCCACCGCCCCAAGTTGTAGCTTACAAGTTCATATTTCTCTTCCCTTTGGAAGTTTCCTAAGTGTAAGATTTCAGATTGTAAGAATTACTTCCAGCTCCTTTATTTCTAATGAGCTAGGGTTACACTGAATGTATTAAGTGAAGGTGTGTAGCTCATCAGAATGGAAAACAAAGAATAATGTTGGGTGGGGTAGGAGGCTAGGGACCTGGGGGCAGCTGCACGTTCAGCTCTACTAGCTTGCATTTCCTGTTTAGCAGGGCTGGGTGAAGGGTTTGAGCAGGAAAGACCCAATGCTACCCTGGACAGACAGCCTCTATGAGGATACTCAGGGAATGCCTGCTTCAGGGCAAGCAATTTGGCCTCTGAATACCCCACTGAGGCTTGACCCCTAGGAAATCTCAGCATCAACTACAACCCAATTCAATTATCCTTTGCCCAACTCTTCAAAATTCCCTTCAAAATTATATTAAACAACTTTTTAAAGCTGGGCATGGCAGTGCATGCTTCCGAGAGGCTAAAGTAGGAGGACCAAAAGCTTGAATCCGGCCTGGGCAACTGAAGCACTTCATGAGACCCTGTCTCAAACTTTAAGAACTGAAAACAAAAAAAACAACAACAACAACAACAAAAACTGGGGATATAGCTAGTGTGCAGATCTCAGAGTCCATCCACAGTGCCAGAAAAACTAAAAAACTAACAGCAGCAAAACTATAACCGGTGCATAAGACCCTTGAGGGAAAACCTGAAAATGTCTCATTCTTTTTTTGTTGTTGTTGTTTTGTTTTTTTGTTTTGTTTTTGTGAACTGGGGA
>NDGN011462671.1:0-15997 GCA_002564285.1 Tympanoctomys barrerae
GAGAGAGAGAGAGAGAGAGAGAGAGAAAGAGAGAAAGACAGAGGGAGAGAGAGAGAGAGAAACAGAGAGACAGAGACAGAGAGGAGGTGAGGAGGGGCTGCTCGCTGCATAACTCCGAGGGTACCACTCATACTCTATGGGAACAAAGTCCTGTAATCACACCTCAAGTACTTGTGTGAATTGATGGGCTTAGTGGGATGGGAGTATAAAGATAAATTTATTCCATACATACTGCTGAACATGGTCCTCCAAGCAATTTTAAAACAATTTTATGTTTTTCAGTACTTAAGTATCAAACATTGCTCTAAGTACTTCATATGTATAGTCACATTTTATCCTACACAACAACCCTCTGATTATTAATCCTACTTCTTACTTGAGAAAAATCTATCTTTTTTAAACGTATTTTAATATTTTTATTTATTTATCTATTTGGTACAGGGTCTCACTATGCAGCTCAGACTCTTTGTGAGCCTTCTGACTCAGCCTCCCCAGCACTGGGATTACAGGCATGTGCCACCATGCCTGGTTTCAATGGCTGGCATGGCATGCCCAGGGTTCTGGGGTCGGCAAGACACGTGGTACTGGGAATGGAACCCAGGTCCTTGCACATGCCAGGCAAGAACTTAGGCCACCTAGTTATCTCCCAGCCTCAGAAAATCAAGTCTTAAATGGTCACGTGCTCCATATCACCTATCAATGGAACAGGCAGAATTTGAATTCAGAACTGTGAAAATCCAGAGTCCAAAATCTATACCACTTTGACAAATCATCCCTCAAGTAGAAAAAAAAAAAAAAAATACAGAGAGAACAAATACCTTGTATCACACTCAGAAATTCTTAGGGAACACTGTTTTTACTTCTCCCCTCTCTCTTCTAAGGCAATTGACCAACTTTGGCTCGTATTTTACCATGTGCGGGTAGAAAGTGAAAGCTTTGGGAATAACACGTTCATGAATCTCCCCAGTAACAACATCTCTGCTTTCCTGGGCTGGGTGCTCAGTGTTTGAGATGCTGTCAGAATAAGCTGCTCCATGTGTTTCCCACAAGGTCACCTCCCCTCTCAAGGCGTAATCACGCCGGCCCTGCTGAGCGGCGCAGAGAAGGCTGGCCAGTGATCCTGTCAGCAAGCCTCCTCCATTATAGGTGCAGAGACTGCCCCCCCTGGAAGTGGCCCCATCTGTCAGGATAAGTGGCTTTCCTAAAACTCACTCTATTAGCTTCCACCAAGAGCTAATAAAACATGTCAGGAAGTCTCTGTAAGCTGTAAAAACATTTCCAAAGGTCACTGCCAACACTCCACACTTCAATGACTTTGTAAAGGAAAAGAAAACAAAAGCAGAGGCCTAGAGTTCCAAAACATAGGACAAACAAAAGAAGCAATCCCAAGTGGCCGGAGAGGGTCGCAATTCCACCTCACACTGCCACTGCACAGACTGTGGCCTACAGGTGCCTTGGAGAAAAGGTCCTCAAACCACAGAGCAGCTGTGGCTGGTGTCTAGGAAGGCAAGGACGGCCGGGGTTTGATCTTGCATCCACTGAGGGCCAGTACCAGACCCTCCACAGACACCAAGAGCCCCAGATGACCGATTCACTTACGTCAAATGGGCCTGTGTTTAGACTCAACCTACGTTCACACCTTGTATGCATGAAATCATCTCTAGGTTACATACAGTACTTAACACAACTTACATGCTATGTAAAAAGCTGTTCTATTGTATAGTTTAAGAATAAAGACAAAGAAAATTGTGTGAGTTCAGCACAAGCACAGCCATCATAGGTCTGCTATGTGTTCGGCCATGGCTGGATCAATCGATGCATACATAGGGCCAAGTGTGCTTTATTTGTCTTACTTAGATTTAGTGTGTAACACAGTCATGCTGGCCTATGCTTCCAGCATTTACAATAGACACCTTGTAAACAACGGCGTATGTGGCAGACAAGGGATTAATTTAAGATTAACCACAGCATATCAAGTATTCTTCTTAATGCATGACTTTTTCTATTCTACAAGTAAACATACATTTTAACTGAATATAGTATATATAACAAGCACAGGAGAAAGAAGCATGTTACTTTAAAAGCTGAGGGTACCGTCTGATGCCCATTGTGGATTTCCTGCCTCAGGAGTCAGGCTGGGACACCAAGGTGTCTCACAACAAGTGACTCTGCACTAGTGGTTCCACTGGATTGGAAATATTAGGGCTCATTGAGAATTCCACTCAGTGGTCCTCAGGGCTCTCCACAGAAGGCAATCACGCATTTTACCCTGCTTACGATGACAAGTTCGGGCTTGAAAGCTGTACTTTCTAAGGAGGTGGTCACTCATGGGTTTACTAGGTCAAGACGTCATGTTAGAGAAGGGTGAAAAGATCACCAAGTGGGAGACACTGGTCAAGAAATACAAAGCTCTGGAGATCTTTGTTTAGCACGATGGCTATAGTGAGTATAATGTACACTTGAAAAAGCGCTAAAAGAATTGAAATGTCTCAGCATAAAAAATGATGAGAGGTGAATTAATCATTTTCGAATACATACAAATGTCAAAATATCATGTGGTATACCCTAAATATATATAATTTCTGCCAAATAAAATATTAATTAATTAATAAACAGACCACTGGTACGTCACTATATCCCAGACAGAGCAAGGCAGGTTCTGTCTTGATTTAGAGCAGTTTCTCGCCTGCTTGGGGGCACAGCTTGTATGAGGCCCTTTCGTAATTTACTGCAGGCTTCCTGGGTAGAGCAGCGAGCTAGTCCTGAATACGGACAGCATCGCTCAGCGATCTAGTCAATAACTGCAGAAGGCCCGGTGCTGAGCTGTGCCCGTCATTCTGTCATTCTGCTTGTTCTCCTTTCTTCTTTCTGAATAAAGGCAATGTAGAACAGGCCACAAGTAGAGCTCACAGTAGCACTTGTTAGGCCCAGTGCAAAACCCTAGCATCAAAACAAAATAGAAACTAATAATCAAAATCCTCAGGCCTTGGGATCCCTGCCCAGCTCTGCTGGCCATCCCTCACAGGGCAAAATCACTCCCAATTGAGAATGTGTGCTTTAGGCTACTCACTAGTTGTTCACCTTTCTCTTTTGATAGATAATCCAAAGATACACTATAGGGCATAACTCCATCTCTATTCACAAGAACATCCTTTGAATTATCTGAGTAGATCTGAAAGTGACCACTAGCATCCCTGGGAGGAGCTCAGATATTATTTTCATTCTACTGTTGACAAACAGAAACCAACATCACCTAGTGGGAGAGACGACATTTCTTCTGAAGTGTGGACCCTTCCCCAAATCAGGCCAAAAGATTGACCACCTCACCCACCGCCTTCTTCCTTTCAAGACATGACATATGCCCTGGTAGATTTCATCACTAAGCCAGCAGCAACCATCACTTTAGTAATATGGGACAAGTTATTTCATCTCTAATTGCCTCAGTTCTCCTATTCATAAACATGAAGACCGCAATTCCTTCCTCTTAAGGTTGTTGCTTGGAAGGGCTGCCGAGAGATAGCTCAGCAGACTAAGCACCCGCCTAGGAAAGCTCAGGGACTGGGCTCTATCCATGGCACCACATGCCGTGCCAGCACCGCCCCTGGGCACACTGAGCTGGCCACTGAGACCGAGCGTGGTAGTGCACACCTGTAATACCAGAACTGGGAACACTGAAAACAAGAGGATCACTATGAGTCGGAGCTGGAGAGTGAGACCCTATACCAAACACATAAAAAGGAACAGGGCCACAACATGGTCTAATTAGAATGGTTATATTCCAGAGCTGCATGGAAAGCAAACCACATGAATCACCACCAAAGACTAGACGAGTGGGAAACTCAACACTCAGAGGAAGAAAACATCCTGGGGCATCTTAATACCACCGTGTAATACTGCCAAGTCTTTCCACAAACAGTGGCATGCAATTAAATATTGTGGTGCTTTTAAAAATCCTGTATGATCTGAATAACTAAAAGAAGAAAGGATTGTGTGGCAAATGGTTAAAAGATGCATAACATCTCTCTCTTTCATCTCCCCTTCTCTGTGTCTGTTTTTAGTTGAACCATATGAAATTGGTAACAGTTGACTCTATTTTCTCTACAAAATAGAAATCTCTCAGGTGTCAACCTAAGAAAGGAAAATACTCTTTCAAATATTTAAGAGATAAAATCCCTCAGTGGATGTAATGTGTTCTTGGTGATGGGATACAAATTCTGAGGAAAACAAGCCCACATGAGATTTATCGTTACAAACTGTGAGAATTCCATTCTTCCTCATCTTTCTTTCATAAACTCAGTGTAGAAAATAGTTTGTTTAGGTAGTTTATGGGAAGGTAGCTAGGTAGGGGAAGGGCCTGAGACACAGTGGGATAACCAGTAATACTGACAAAAATTAAGAATAGACAATGAATTAGGACTTGGGCAGGTACGAGCATTCCTCAGGTGACATGGAATGTGACCCCTCCTTTTTAAAGAGGGATACTACACCTAGAAATCTAGAATTTTGAGGAATTTAAAATACAATGAACTTCCTCTAATGTAAAAATGCAGCCTAACCCCTCTTTAGGATTTTTGAGGTTATTATGATGGAAAATAGCTGGTCCTTTCTAGGATCTCAGATTACTGTAAACATTACGTGGAAAACAAACAAACAAACAAACAAACTGTTCTAGAGAACCTGAGCTCCAACTGGTCATTTTAAATCCCCAGAGCCACTTGTGCTAGAGGATCACTAAGCAACTGAACAATTTCTACGCAGCCTTTATCTATACTTAGCTCTAGAGCAGGGACCAGCAGCCACCCCACTCACGGGCCCCCCTGGAATCAGAAGCCTGGTACACAGTGTCACCAAGATGCAAATTTATAGAGATCTCAAAAGACCTTCAGTAAAGGAAGTGGGTGCTTGCTCTTGCTCCCCAGCAGGACTCTGAACTAATCCTAAGGGGACAGTGTATCCCTCCTGAAACTGCTAGTAAGTTATTAAAGAAAACAACCATCATGTGTATGTCACCCCAGGCGTGACTAGGGAGGAGGTGTGAGCACAAAATGGCAGGTGGACATGCAGGTCAGCCCACTGCTGAGCTGGCTCTCGGGGTCTCCCTTCCCGAGCTCTTGCCTACTAGTTTCCCTCGGAGAGAATGGAAAGCACTGGGGAGATGAGGTGAGAGTTCCAGGGAGATGGCAAGTGGCGAGACACCGTATGGCTGTTCTGGCGAATTTTTCTCAACAACTGTACCTGACATGGCCTGGAGATTCATTGATTAATTTGAATCTTGAAAATGACTTGGGGAGGTGGGGAGTGATGGTGGAGATCCTTGAATCCCTTCAGAGAGATAAAAACTCCCAGATCTGTACCTTCCACCCTAATTCCCCTCAAGCCTCCAGCTTCCTTAAGTACCTGTCAACAGATTATCCCCAGGCAACTAAGTCCCCAAATGCAGTCACACATCCTGCCATGCTTAAGCCTGTGTGGTACCCCCGAGTTAGGGCTGTTTCTATGGCTTCTTACTCTGGAGAGGAAGGCCTTCTAACCTGGCTCCAGCTACTTTCATAAACGACAGCCCTGCCCTGCCTCAGCGAGTTATGTCCCCTGATCGGTACAGCTGCCTGCTGCCCTTCCTGCAGTGTTCACTGACATCTCACCATCTCACCGCCTCTCTCTAGCTCCACCCCAGACCCTAATCACTGTCCCTAGACCCTTCCTTGATGAGCACTGTGCACAACCCTTGTCCTTGGCATTTACCTACATAAGACACATTCCAGTGTTATACTTTGTCTTTGGTACAGAATAATGAAGATTCAAAACTATTAACAGTTTTGTTAATTATATATGCAACTCTTCAAAATCTTACCCAAGCTAATCTTATTCCTTCAACTCACCCAAGAAACACTAACTTGACCTCTTTGCAGTCTCAGGAACTTCACAGGCCACTTCACACCTGCCTGCCTTTAAGCAGTCTATTTTCTCTGCCTGGAGGGACTGCCTTCCTCCTTCTTCCCCTAACTGCCAGGCAAACAATTATTCACCTTTTAAGATTCACCTCAAAATCACTTCCTGGGCAAACCTTTTCCCAACATCCTCCTGTGAAAATGAAAGGAGTCATTCCCTTCACAGGGACCATGTTACATCTGCTATAGTAGCTACCACATACTAAGGTGATTGATTCACTGTTTACCTTTTTCTATCCTTCTGTAAACACCTCAAGAGCAGGTGTGATGTTACTCATATTTGTCTACTTGTATCTAACAAAGAGCCAGACGTAGGGAACAGCCAGGCCTTTTGGTTAAAAGGTTGGCCACAGGCCTGCACATAGTGACAGCTCTTCTAGTACTGCATTAATCATATAATGACTTGGGTGGTTTTGTTTATCTTCTTTCTATTCCTCATTGTCATGATATATGACCTGCTTGAAAGTTTGTGTTTTGATCTATCTGTGACAAGGAACACAACCTACTCAATGTAAGATTGATTGTGAAAGCTGTGACACCTGAGATGAGGAGGTGAAGCTCAGAGGTGGAGAGCTTTCCTCTTCTCCAAGGCCACGTGGCTCCATCCTCTGCCTCACTGGGGATGCTGGATCCCCAGCCTTCACTTTCATGTTCTAAGAGACCATTCATCCTCCTTCTGTGACAGGAAGGCAAGCCCAGTGGCAGCCCCCAATGGCCCCATGACCTCCTACTCAGGGGCTCACCTCTAATGACCCCCTCTGGTCTTTGTAAAGAGGTCCTGAGCAAGAGTTCTCCCTGGGTCTGCTCTCCTTTTGCACGGAACACAAGTCACATGGCACAGGCCAACCTGGTGAACTGGCCTCAAGTCAGCTGTCCATCCAGGTTAAGTCACCCATGTTAAAAGGGGAGGACTCATACAGACAGTCGCTCTATCTGGGACCCTGAGCGTGGTCTGGGAGAGCTCAGAGGCAACTCAGCCACCAGCAGTGGTCCATCTGTCCCAGCCAGGAAACTTGCCCTTCATGTTTTCACCTTTCCAGCCTTCCAGTCTGCTAAAATCCAAGAGCTGGAGCCTAGACAAATGCCAAAAGTTAAATTCTTTCAACCTGATCATGAGGAATTAAAGTCATTAGAGGACTTTGAAAGAGAAGGAGGTGAAAAGACAAATACACAGGGAAGCCTAGCGTTAGAGAGCTATGGTGAACTAGCCATCTGCCTTTATCTGGTAACAGGTCCTGGGACACAAGCAACTGCAACAGTCCCTCTCGGAGCCATACATGCCGAAGAAAGCCAGTCATTTTTAATGATATTTAACACCCAGAATGACCAGTATCTACACATAAGGAAAAAAGAAAAAAAAAATTGATGAGGAATACTAAGACAAATATGCTGCAAATAATGTCTATCTCATCTATCACATGACAACAGTAAGGTCAATTCTGTAAGTTTCTTGTGAGTGTTGATAGGGATACTTATGAATCATGTAATTCTGGACCTGGCACACAGGGAACTGACAGTGGACAGAAGTATCAAGCTGAATCACGTGGCGTCAACATCTTGGTAGGTCACAGTAACATTATGTGCTTGCTCCAACAAGAAAACTTAGCACCTTCATTCTTATCATGTGTTTATGTCTCTCACACTCAACGGTGAGCCATGGAGACATGGGGTCTGCCCATCTCACTTCCCATACAACGCCTAGCCCGGTATGTGTTTTATTTTATTGTTGAAAATGAAGGAATGCTGGCAATGAGGGTGAGGGTGATGATGGCGGAGATATCTCTTCTTTCTGCCTGTATCTGGTGACAGCTGTTAACAATACAGCCCTTGTTTAGCATACCTGGGGCACAGCAAATGTCTTAGAGGAGTGAGTGAGGGAGAAAGTAACTGAATGAATACACTACAGGCCCTCTCAGAGAAAGTCCAAAGAGCCCATTGAGTCAGTACAAATGCTACAACGCTGGTTCTGGTCACTGCTGGGAGAAAACACCAAGTGGCTTCTTCTTCATGTTCCCGGCAGGCTCTCGGGTGCTGTGTGAAGCTCTTACTGCTCCTTTGGTCTGGAGGCCTCCAGGCAAATGAAATGAGGGAGGCACAGGGCTACCTGCGTACAGCCTGACAAGCCAGGAACACTTAGCTTTGCTGTGTGCAGAGCCACAACCCGGCGGCACCATGGGTCTCTGGAGGGGAGATACTCCCCAGAGGTCCCGAGAGTGGCTCATATGCTTAGCACGGTTGTCTTAAGGTCGGTCCTGCTTGGGTGATTTCTGCACCTCTCAGCCTTCTCAAGAAAGAAATTGATGAGAAGGGAGAGATGAGAAGAGAGAATGGGGCTCACCACATACATATGGGCTTATGTGTGTACTTAGGTGTGTACACACAGGTAAGTGCTTACTGTATCTAAGCCTTACGTCCATCCTTCCAGCATAAGTTATACCAGATGTAAACTCATTCTATTTATTGCTAACTCCAGCTGCATTGCAACTGGCTGAGACCTCTCCTTGACAGCTATGCTGACTCACAGCATTCCCAAAATCAAAAGGAGCAAAAGCCTGACAGCATAGTTACGTGTGAGCATGGTTAGGCAGTCATCATTCCTCGGGCACATCTTATTTAAGGAGAGTGAGTGGGCAGGCTTAATAGGTGTGGCCCTGGAGTGAGAGCCATAGGCCTGGTAAAGTTTCAGTACCAGAAACCCCCCATGCGATGGGTTGAAGGTTTCACAGAGGATGGTTGAGTAAGAGCTAAGAAATGGCAGCTGCCAGTCATGAGGACAAGAATCAATTTGACTTCATCTGCTAACCTCTAATTAAGAAAATGTACATTCTATGAAAATTAATAGTTTACCTGGGTTGATAACTCTTAGTATGCTTTTGAATTTTAAAGTGGATAAATAAATTAATGGATTATGGGTTACCTTAACTTAAATGTAATGGCTTATAAACATGGGGTTATTGTTTTAATATTGATTATACATATTATGTTTTTACTTATTACAATAATGGGTAATACACTAAAGTACAAAGTACATAAGGTAAGAATATTGTGTATTTAGCTTGTAATATGGTACAATATGCAAGCTTATAATCTTAGCATTCAGGTGGCTGAGGCAGGAGGATCACCATAAGTTTAAGGCCAGACTGAGTGATACAATGAGTTTAAGGCCAGCCTGAGTGATACAATGAGTTCAAGGCCAGCCTGCACCATACAGCAGGCCTCTGTATCACACCAGTGCTGTACTGATATAATATAGAAATACAATATTGGTCAGGGAATTTAATTAGAATTTTAGCTTGCGCACTAGTGAAGGAGCTCTTAGCCTCTTCCTTGGTTTTGATATTCTAGTAAGACTAATTCCTCATTTTGGTTTATAATACCAGAGCAATATGCTACAAGGACTCTTAATTTTAATTTTTTAAATTAATTAATTTATTTATTCATTTGATACAGAGTCTCACTACATGGTTCAGACTCATAGTGATCTTCATGTCTCAGTCTCTCCAGTGCTGGATCACAAACATGTGCCACTACATCCACTTTTGGAGCCAGCAAGATATGTCCAGGGTTCTGTGGTCAGCATGACATATGGTATTGGGGATCAAACTCAGGTCCTTGTGCTTACCAGGGCAGGTGCTTAGACCATGAGCTATCTCCCCAGCCCAGGACTCTTAATTTTGGTGATTTATTGTTTAGCAGTCTTATTAAAATAATAGAAAAACATAACATAGATGCTAGTTGATGAATGAAAATGAATGGGTAATCAACTGGCTGACCTCCAATTCATGTAGAGCCAATAAAGTTGCTACTAGAAAGTAGGATAGGCATGGGCTCAAAGGGCAAAATGTCATGCTTCGTTGTTTTGCTAAGAAGGATAACAATGATACCTAAAATTAGGACAGGAAATACTAGTGCTGGTAGCCTCCAAGTTTACTGGGGACTCAATGTAGGTCTGAGTATATGAATAAGAAATGTCACTCCTATTTAATATGTTCAGTAGTGTCAAGCAGGCTTGTGGATGTGTAGTTATCTGGGTTTCCTGGTAGGTCTGGAAAGACTAAAACTAAAACTGATAAACTAATAATAAGAATAGAAGGCCTAAGACATCTTTAAGTATGGGTGAAATTGAATATTATTTGAGTCTAAATTGATGCCTGAGAGGTTGTTAGACCTGCTTTCATGAAGAACTAATAAATGAATTATTACTAAAGTAGTAATAATAAATGGTAAATTGAAGTAGAAAGCAAAATATCATGGTAAGTTTCTTTTATGAACCGAAAATCTGCCTCATCTTCATGCTTTTAAGATAATTCTAATATAAAGAATAACTAAAAGTAGGTCTGTGATAATTGTAGAGCCTCAAAAGGCTACCTGTCCTCAGTAGGACATATCCTATGAAAGCTATGGCTATTACTACCAAAAGTAAATTATTCTAATATTTCAGGTTTCTAAATCCATATATGTTTTCCGTATTTCAAATGATAGTCAATTCATGTTTCTGGATTTTAGAATGAAGTCACATGAAGGGCAGGCAAATACTCTCTCTGGCCTTGACATTACACAAAGGAGAAACAATGTATGAAAGGCAGGACATATATTTAGAAGAAAATATCAATTTGAAACATTTAAATGTCAGTAGTGACAAATATCTGTATAGAGAGAAGGGGAAAAAAGGGGGGGGAAAAAAGACCATGGATTATAAAGACAACCATAAAAAAGACAAACATGCTGAGGTTACGTCCAAGTAGCTCCACCTCTGCCGACTGTCTCATTCCCTGTGACAACTGACAGCTTTCATAAAGACTGAAATACCCTATATTTTACCAGATGAATTTAGAAAAAGCTCAGAGAAGAAAGTCAGGGAAGCAGTTCCAGACAGGGCTCAGGCGTTGTCATTTCTCACAGTTCTGAAGCTGGACTTTTCTTTTTCTTTTACATTTGTGTATTTGGTGCAGGGTCTTACTATGCAGATCAGACTCAAAGTGATCCTCCTGTTTTCAGCCTCCCCAATGCTGGGGTTACAGGTGTGTGTCACCACACCCAGACTCTGTCACTGGCTCAGCGCACCCCAGAGGAGGGATCGGCACGGCATGCAGGACCAGGGATTGAACCTTGGTCCCTGTGCTTGCCAAAGTAGGCACTTAGTCAGCTGAGCTATCTCGCCGGCCTCTGGAGCTGGTCTTTTCAACTCAAGCTGCTATTTATGGAAGTAATACCACAGGACTAAAACCATGGGTTTGGCTTAGTTATAAAGAGGGTCTAAATCCTCCATCAGTGGAAAAGGAAACAACTCACTCAGAGGTGTGGAGTGAATACTGCACACTCTGTGCAACTGAATTCCAGTGTTCTGTAGGCATTGAAAGTAGTGCAGGAGCCCTTGAGGCATGGAGAATTTGAGGTGGATGGTCATCAGAAGGGCCCAGAATTCTCTACTTCCTCTCCCTCTTCTTAGAGATGCTATGAGCCCAGCACAGGTAAAGAAATCTTGGATTCCCTTCAGGCCAGTTCTCCCACCCAAATGACATCTTTCTGTTCCTGGGAAGCTGACCATTCTCATCTCTCCTGGGAAATAAGAAATCAGAGGTTCCAGATGCTCAGAGAGAAGGCTCTTTCAGCACAAGGAAGGCAGAGTCACCACTGAGGAGGTTGCGCGAGGCATCGGGATCAGCCCTGGGACAGTGAGCGCCTCAGCTGGAACTCTCACTGTAGACCAGAGAAGGTCACAGGCATACAGAAAGATCTGCTTCAAAATACAGATCATAACCACAATGAAATACCACTGCACATCCATGAAGATGATTAGTATTCAAAAAATGAAAAATAAGGATTAGAAAAGAGGTGGGAAATGAAGACTTCTTGCACTGCTAATGAGAATGTGCAATGAGGCAACTGCTGTGGAAAAGTTTGGCCAATTCCTCAAAACTTAATATAGAATTATTGTGTTCCCAAGCAATTCCACGTTTACATATGTACCCTAAGAACTGCAAGCAGCAGCTTGAACATACACCCGTACATCAGTGAACATAGCAGCATTATGCACAAGAGCCAAAAGGTGGACAAAACCCAAATAACCATCACAGGTAAAAGGATAAACAAAATGTGATAGATACAACAAAGTATTATTGAGTTTTGAAAAGAAAGAAAATCCCCCAGGGGCCAGGGAGATAGCTCAGTAGAATAAGCACTTGGCAAGTGCAAGGCCCCGAGTTCAATCCCTGGTACTGGGAAAAAGAGAGAGAGAGAGAGAGAGAGAGAGAGAGAGAGAGAGAGGAAGGAAGGAAATACATAAATAAATCCTGGCACTTGCTATCACACGGATGAACCCTGAAAATCATACTAAGTGAAATAAGGCAGACAAAAAAGGATAAATATTAATGGACTCTGTCACACGCAAGAGCTAGAACAAGTAAATTCATAAAGACAGGAAGTGGAATAAAGTGGAATAAATAACCGCACCATGGACCAGAGAGAAAAAAGAATTATTTAATGGGTGATGGTTACATGGCATTGTATGCCACTGAATTATATTCTTACACATAGTAGATTTTGTGTTATACATATTTTGCAATTAAATATTTAATCATAGAAGAAATCAGTATGAGAACAGGAGGCCAACCTTTAATAATTTAAAACCATCAGAATTAGGAGCATCTACCCCAATGTACTCAGGGAAGTAAAAATGTCAGCATTTCACACCGTCTCAGCGCATCTTCCATCACGTAGGGTCATCTATCTCTGAATGCACAGTCAGGGTAGAGTAAATACAGTGAACACAGCTTCTTGAAAATGGTGGCATGGGAATATTGCAACTGGCAAATTTTTCAAAGAAATTTCAGATATGTCTACAAAAGACTACATCTGGCTAGGAAACTGCTTAGGAAAGAGGATTTGTTTTTGCCTTTAGTTTCTAGAAAGTCTTTCTTCTTAAGAGCCCATTTGCTCCTGCGATGAATGTTTGTTCTGCATCTTTCTAGAGCTCAGCACAGGCAAGGTCACACAGGGCTAACATTACAAGCTTTTGCATCTCTCTTTTCCTGACCAGACTTGATCAGAAAAATAGGGGTGTCTGGTTGTTTCTCAGACGGGCACAACTCTTAAAATAGCACACAGACCAGTACTGCTTCTTTTTTAAAAAGTAAAAAATAAAAAAGCTGTTATTATATTTCTTTTTCTAATTATAAAATTAATGATGCTTTCTATAGGAAATGTGTAAATTATGAAAACAAAAAATGCCTTGCCGAGAGTGGTGGCACACATCTGTAATCCCAGCTACTCAGAAGGCTAAAGCAGAAAGATTGAAAGTTCTAGACTAGCCTGGAATTTAGAAAGACTACCTCAAGTTTTAAAATAAAACAAACACACCCCTAGGTTTGATCTATGGTACCAAAAAAAAAATGTCATGATTATGTCAGAAAACATCCCATATTTTAACAATCTTTGAAAAATATGATTTAATGGGTGCCTAAAATATCTTTATATATAAAAGTGCTGGTGTGATTTCAATGAGTGAGAAAGCAGAGCTTAGTGAAACTTGGTTTTGTTGTAGGTCTGCAAGAAAATGATCCTACTGATCCTGCATGCCAGGGATTCTTAGTATACAGATATAATGTTTTTAACAGGGTTTGTCAGAGTTACTATCTAGGGCATGCACAAGGGATAGGGCTCTGGAACTGGAAGGAGAGTTTTGCCCTAATTGGTGGCTTCTTTCCTGGTGGCTGTACCTACTGCTGAAGAAAGGCATATTGCTTTCTCTAGAAAACAAAGTCCTGGCATTGGCAGGAAACACATTACTGCAGTAGAGGACTCTAGGCCTCTCTTGGTCCATCAAAGTTTCAAAATTTCTAGGAAAGAGCATTGTGTGGTGAATCGGTGCCCTCTAGCTTTTCCCTGAAAGGTTCTTGCAGATCTGTATCAATCTTTTAGGATTTTTACGTGGAGACCAGAAGCCAGCATGAGTGAGGATGTCAGCAGCCACCAGAGCACACACAGTGCCTTCTTCTAGATTTTGCAGTTGTCTGATGCATTTCTTAGTTGATTTGGTGGAAGTCAAAAATCTGAAGTAGAACCAGGTACAGAAAATGAACCAACAGGTGTCTGACAAGAAACAAATAACAAAAGAGAAGAAGGATAAAGAGGGGAGCACAGGGAAGTTTTAGGGTGGGGAAGTCATTTTTCTTTTTTTGTGGTCTCTGGGTCTGAACTTAGGACCTTGTGCTTGCCAGGCAGGTGCTAATGGCACTGAGGTATCGCCCCAGCCCTAGGGAAATCATTCTGTGCTGATGGATACATAACAACAGCCAAATCACACAGTGAGGGTCAGTGAGTTAGCTCAGCAGACTAAGTGCCTGATTAGGCAAGCACAGGAACCAGAGTTTGATTCGTGGCACCACATGCCATGCTGGCCCCACTCACAGGTGCGCTGAGCCAGCCACCCAGTCCAGGCGTAGTGGCACAGGCCTATAATCCCAGTAAAAACAGGAAGATCACTGCGAGTCTGAGCTGCATAGTGAGACCCTGTACCAAATTAAAAACAAACAAAACCCTCACAGGGTAGACCTTAATGTAAACTATGGAATTCAGGTAATACTGAGTCCTCTTTCTTTTATCAATTATATGTATAATACATTAATGTAAAACATTAATAACAGGGGCTAGTCTGATAGCTCACTGGACTAAACCACCTGCTTAGGCAGAGCGCAATGGTTGGTGTTGCATCCCCAGTGCGCTGTGCTGGCCCCACCCACGGGGTGCACTGAGATGGCATTTGAGACTGGATGTGGTGGCACGCCTCTATAACCCCAGAGCTTATGAAGCTGAAAACAGAATCACTACAAGCCCGATCTACATAGTGAGTCTTCTAGACCCTGTAGATCCTGTCCTAAATACAGAAAAGGAAAAAAAAAAAAATGACACTAACTTGTAAAGGAAAAATGAATATGCAAACTCTGCACTATGCTCAATTTTCTGTAAACTTAAAACTACTGCTAGAAATTGGCCATGGGGGTCAATGCTTATGAGCACCAGCTCATGCATGACTTGTGGCATCTTAGTCTTAAAAGAGCAAACTGAAACAATTCATGTAGTATATGGCAAGATCATACGGGGTAAAGGTTATTTTTTCAAAGCCAGTCTTTGTCTAGAAATCTACCTTCATGATAAAATAAAAAAATCTAAAAGATATATAACAAAGAAGGAATGGACTTCCCACCACTGCCCGATGTGATGGTTACAGTAGTTGCAAAATACAGGGGCCAAGAAGGCTCTTGGCCAAGCTTATTTACTCACCTAGAGATCCTTCCTGAAAACAACTGTTGACTATATATATATATATATATATATATATATATATATATATTCTTTCCACATTCAGAAAGGTCATTATCATACAACAGCCCATTCCTGCCTTTTATGAGATTTTGTCCCATCTTTTAGTTTCAGGAAACATTCAGCACTGGGAGTCATTTTTTTTTTTAATTTCTTATATTTTTCCTCTTCACCTGCCTTTTTCCTTTATTCCTTTCTTTATTCCTTCTTTGCTTCTGAATTTAAAGAATAGAGTTCCACTTTTTTCAAATCAAGTCTTCTGGATTTATAGCCATAAATTGAAAATAAAACAAACATTCCTTAAAAAAAAAACTCATAAAACAAACATTCCCGTTTTTGTCTCAGAAGGAAATGATGACAGTCAGCGAGTGCTAAGGTCAACTGGCGTGGTCTTGGATGAAGATGAAGGCTGCTGCCCATCCTGCTTTAAGCAAGAGCAACCCTGCCAAGTGAGCTTAGCTGATGACACCTGCCAAAAGGCTGTACTTGTTATAAGCCTGCCATTGTCTATGGCTCTGTTAAGGACCTACTCACATCCCACGGTGCACGCTCCTACTCATGATGCTACTATCCTATAGAGACCACCCTCCAAGCCTGCAAACCATTGAAACATGGACCAAGCTGGAATATCGGATGGAATCTCCTATAAAAAGGCTCCTTTTTCAGGGTCGGGGAGATGGCTCAGTAGAATAAGCACTTCCCTAGCAAGTGCAAGGGCCTGAGTTCAA
>NDGN011462679.1:0-10704 GCA_002564285.1 Tympanoctomys barrerae
ATTTTGCATGCTTATATCTGGTAAGTGGTAAAATTAATCTGAAGACAATAATATGTAATATAACAACTTGTTGAATCCTTATCTTTTTGATTAGGGAAATTCTGTATCATTTCTATTTTTAAAAATTTTTATTCTTTTTTAAAAAATAGAATAAATATTTGACTTTAAAAACATAGACACTTGCAAGTGACACCGGGAAATTCTCTGCTGTGAAGGACAGCCATGTGACTAGTCAGAGGATGAGTCCAGGCCCACACTTAGCAGTGAAATTCCAAAGCATGGAAAACAAAGTAATTAGGCACTATTTTAGAGGGAATAAGCAGAAGTTTTACAAAGAAATTATGATTAATCTTTTCATCAAGAATTCTAGAGAGCAAAATGCAGTGAAAATTATGTTCAGTAGATGTTTAAAAATAATTCAGTAAAGAAAACAGCTTACATGATATTTCAGATAGCAGCAAAGTCTATAAGAAAATAAAATATTGAGTTTATGTTTGGATGAAACAATCAATACATAAAATCTGTGTCATTTTTATACAGCAGCTCATTTCAACTCAATTCAAAAGTAGAAGACCTGATATATCTTTTCTATTGTTTATTTAATTTTTAGTTTTTAAGGACACTAAAAATAGTAAAAAAAAAAATAGAAACAATTCAGAATTACACTAAGCACAATGATAGGAATTCAACAGTGGTTGTTACGTTGCATATTGTTGTCTTCATATTAGTTTCTCAGATTACCAGATATAAGCATGAAACAATGGTCGAAAAATTAAAAAGTGGAGAGAAAAAAATGTAAGCATTAACTGTTCATTTCAATAGACCAACAGAAATCAGCAGCGCAATTATCTTAGCTATCCTGTGTATTTATATATATTTTTCCTTCTTTCTTTCTTTTCTCCTTTCCCTCTCCGGTTGTTCCTTCCCTTTGAATATAGTCTCTCCCTTTCACAGTAGATATTGTACCTTTTGGATTTTGTTTACTCTTTCAGGTTCTCAGACTAGGGAGATAAGTCTTTATAAGGTCATTATAAAACAAAAACTAGAAAGTATCAAGGAAGAAAACTGAGAATGGTCTTTGAAAAAGTCATTACAGTTTTTGTAATTCATTAAAGAAAATCCTATAATACTGCAGGATATACTATGTTCATGTTTGAAATAACGGTATTGTTATAAACCCAGAGATGCATTTCTATTTAAAAATCACAAAATGTCTGTATTTTTCACAGATCTTGATGAGCAGAACCTAAAATTTTATAGGATAAGTAGGGTTCTAACACATTTAAAACAAATTTGGAAGCCATTCAATAAAAGACATTTGTCTTGCTATGTATAAATACTTGTAATATAGTTATTCAGACAGTAAAAGATGAATATTGACAAGAGATAGAGGTATAGATGATACACGTTAGACCCATGACTGAGTGGATAGCGTGGCAACAGGCTCAAGTGTTCATGGGTGCTCTCTCCACAGCAGATGTGGTATGATAAGTCATGGTGAACCGGATGAAATGCAAAAAGGAACCATATTAGTGCCATATTAGTTTATGTATTTTTGATATATAAACCTGAATTTCAGATGCAATAAAATATTAAATGTGAATAACACAAACATTAAAACTGGTGGGAAACACGACAAGAAAGTCCTATGATGTCCACAGGTCAAATGGAATTTCATAAACAAGATGAAATGTAGGATCCATAAAGAAATGAATGATAAACTGACCACATGAAAATGAATAAAATCTGTGGAAAAAATTACAGTATGAAAAAAGTTAAAATCCACAGCACAGGCAGGCTGGCAGAAAACATTAAAAATGCACATAGTTATGAAAACCTTACGAGCAAAAGTACATAATGCATTTCTCTGAAACAATGAGAAAAAAATAATCTGATGGACATTGGGTAAGAGTTAAATAGACAAGTTTAAGAAGGAGAAAAGTCAAATGCCAATAAATATGGAGCATGCTATTCCATCTCACAAGTATAAAGATACAAATTGGCACAAAATTGAGGTTTGTTTAGCCATTGCCTTCTAAAAATTCAAGTAGAATAAAAAATATAGTCTGGTAATTTCCAAAAAAAAGGTGAAAATGGAAATAAATGAGTATTAAAGAAGGTAACAGGAACAATATCAATTGAAAAAGAAACAACTACCTTGGCTTCATATAATAACTGTTTGTTGTTCATGTCCCAGTCCAGAGACATGTTCCTGATTATATGTCCTTTATTGAGCTCATTTAGCGAGCCCCGTTCCTCTCATTGGAAGCTCAACCCTTTTTAAAGTTCTCAGACAACGGTCCCCTGACACTGTAGACAGTGTGGCAGGCCTTCGGGGAGATGCAGCTTGTCACTGTGACTGCAGAGCTGCGCTTGCAACTCTCGTGCGCCAGGACAGCTCTTGACAGTGCTTCCCTGCAAGGAAATGTAGAGAATGGTGTCAAGCTTTACGTACAGGAGCAGAAGGAAACGTGACGTGGTCAGCGTGCAGTGGCCTCTCGCGAGCCACGAAATATGTGTACATAACGGCAAGGTGACACAGCAGTGTAGCCAATCTGGAGAGGCAGTGTTGGTACAGTGTTGTTAATACACACTTTGGAAAGTAAAGGAATCAGTGTAGACACAATTAAAAGTGTCAATTAAGGACTGGCCAAATAGTGCAGGGGATTAAAGCTCCTGCAAGCAAGCCCAAGGGCCGGGGGTTTGGTCCCCAGGCCTCCCCCACTTCCCCAGTGCGCTGAGATGGCAATTGAGACTGGGCGCGGTGGCGCGCGCCTTGTAGTCCCAGCACTTGAAAGGCTGTAAAAAGGTGAATCACTCTGAGTCTGATCTAGTAGTGAGACCCTGACCATCCTGTAGACCCTTCCCTAAAATAGAAAAATAAATAAATAAATAAATAAATAAAAACATAAAAAATGTGAATTAATGGTGTAAAACAGATCCAGATAGCTAAAAAAAAGTTGATTGTACTTTTAATTTTCAAAAACTTAAATTTTCCATTGCTTCTATGTAAATATAACAAAGGCACACAATTAGGGAGAAAGTGAGAGGCAGAAGCTTCCAGACAATGGTATATTCTGGGGATGAAATGATAAGTGTCAGTTAATGATTTGATTTCTAAGAAGAGGAAAAAAATCGAGCAAAATGTCACCATATGTGAAATCTAGGTTTGTGCACAAGAGTGCCAGTAATCTTTCATCCAATATGTTTACAATATATTAATAAAATTGTTCTAAAAACAAATTTTAAAATTTGTGAAATGTGGTTTACTCTTAACCATTCAGTCATTACCAGATTATGTTAAATTTTTGTTTTTCCACTCCCTTCCAGTTGATACATGAAATGAAATAGTAGTAGAGTTTTGATATAATTTTAAAGGAAGGGTTCTTAATAAAACAAAGAGGGAAGAGCCAGCCAAATAGCCCAGCAGATTAAAGTACCTGCTTAGGTAGACACAGCAGCTGGAGTTTGATCCCTGGCCCCCAGGGTGTGCTGAGATGGTGACTGAGACAGGGCGTGGTGGCATGTGCCTGTAATTCCCCCTCTTGGGAGGCTGAACACAGATGGATCACTATGAGTCCAATCTACATAGTGAGACCCTGTACTGAAATACAATAAATAAACTAAGAGGGAAACATGCACTGAAAACCTGTTAATCATTAAATTTTAGTAAGTGCAGACTTATTGATGAATTGTTTTTCTACATTCTCCAAAATACAAAGAGAGGATAATTTGTCAATTAGTCAAAGGTTACGCTGTTACTGGGAGGCCGTGAGATGGTCTCATCTTAATCTCCTCAAAGGTTCTACCTTATCATACCAGTTACATCACTTTATAAAATGTAATTTTTGAATGTTAGGTTATTTCAGTGTCTGTGTTCAGTTTCTTGAAAATATCCGGATCCATTTACAATTCCTTGAGGTTGAGTACTTATTTGTGGTTTCTACTTTATAAGTCAGCACTTTTTACACTTAGCCTTTGGAATTTAAATCTTCTGGCACTCAAACCAGGTATGCACCAGAAAAAAACTTGGCAAAGATAGTAGACCCTAATGGCTAAGTACTTCCAAAAGAATCTTCTCTGCATAAAGGGATACCACAGCATCCTACCAAGAAGATAGGACTCCAGAAGCAATCTACCTAGGCTGGGAAAGGTGTCATAAAGTTATCATGTGTCTGTTGATTTTATTTTTTTAATGTATTTGCTACAGGGTCTACAGGGTCTCACTACACAGATTGGACTTGTAGTGATCTTCCTATTTTCAGTCTCCCAAGCATTGAGATTACAGGCACATGCTACCACACCCAGTCTTATTTGTTTCATCATGACCTAGGGGCAGAGCCAGCCCTGCAAGCCAGGGATCAAACCCATGACCTCTGCATCTGCCTAACCAGGTGCTTTAATCTGCTGACCTATCTGGCTGGTCTTTGTTGATTTTAAATTAAGATATAATATACAATTATGGAAAATATGAATCTATACCTAATACTAACATGTAGTTCATGCTAACACATACTTCTGCTTGTACTTATCTGGATTTATAGTGGCACAGTATTTGTAAAGTATTCAAAAGATTTTCTGTTACATCATAAGTACTTTGAAAATGTTTACTGAGTTAGATAGCCTCCAATTTCACAGAGTTTAATAGCTCTTGGACTAAAATCATATTTGTAATTGTGAGGCTGAGACCTCCAATTATGAGAGCAATTTCAGTCTAGTTGACTGAAAATATGCAAAAACTAAGTTATTATTGTCTTATTTTTGGCAGAACTGGGGATTGAACTCAGCCCCTGTGCTTGCCAGGCTAGCACTTATTCCATTGAGCCATCTCCCTGGCCCCAAAATTAAGTTATCAATGAACAAATCACTGGGAAGATTTTCAGTTGTGCTTCTTAAAAAACAGTAGCAAAACTGATCTCCTAGCAGACTATTGATACAACCACAAATGATGTGTTCGAAGAGAAACTTACATCATTAAGTATTATAAAATGATAATCAATGAACTAAATCCAAATCTTTTCTCCATTCCTCAAACCTGAAGTAATGGTCCAGTCACAGGATTTAGAATTATACAAATACAGTTTTGGATTCTTATGTTCATTATCTTTTCATTATTAAATTTAATAAAATTGTAGAATTTTCCAGTGGTTGCCATTGTTATTCCACTATATATGTATGTTGTTCACTCTATCTTAGTTTACCTAGATGTCATAATTGACTTCATAAATTTGTGTACATTAGGATCCAATTTTTATGTTGTAAAGATTAATGGGTTTGCCAAATGCGTAGGGTCATATGTCCACCTCAGCAGTGTAATACACAGCAGCTTCATCGACCAACAAAGCATGATTGCTGCAATTAGGTAAACACTCTCTCCATGCATTAGCCATCAGAGGTGGACTTGGTCTCTATAGTTTCATCTTTGACTAAATTTTATATAAATAACATAATAAAGAATAGAACCTTTTCAACATGTTTTAGCTCTTCTCATCACTTGTTTAACAGCTGAGTGATAGTTCCATAATTTATATTGCTGTGTAGTACTTCCTTGTATAAATGAACAGTGATACATTTTTCTATTTATTTATTTAAGTTCATTTGGCTGCATTCTGATTTTACTAATTATGAATACTGCTGGTATAAACATTTATGTGCAGAGATTTTCCTGGACATGTTTCCAAGACAGGTGAATGTGTATTTAAGTGAGCAATAGGTAAATTGTATGATGAAAATATTAAGGTTCATAAAAACCTTTAAACTGCCTTCCAAAATATTTATTTCATTTTGTCTGCCTAGCTATGAATAAGAACTCTTATGGCTTCACTTCCTCATCACTATTTGGTACTACTAATTTCCTTTCTTGGTTAACTTTATTCATTCTAATAGATGTGCACTAGTATCTCATTTTTATTTTAAATTGCATATCACCAATAACATATTATGTTAGGCAGACATTTGCATGTTTTTTATCTTCTGTATGTCCTCTTTAGTGAGATATGTGTTTAGGTCTTCTACATATTTTTTTTAGAATTATTTATTTTTTCACTGCTATTAAATGTTATTTGTATACTCCACAATGAACTCTTTATAATTAGATTATTGCTTTACAAATATTTCCTCACAATGTGTAATGACCTTGTAAGTATTTAAATTTAAATATCCTTAAAGGGATCCTTTAACTATCCCTTTATGTGGAGAAGATTCTTTTGGAAGTTCTTAGCCATTACAGTCTACTGTCTTCGCAAAGTTTTTTTTTTTTTTCTGGTGTGTACCTGGCTTTGAATGCCAGAAGATTTAAATTTCAAAGGCTAAATTTATATATTTAATTTCAATATTTTTATTTTAAAGAGAAAAATGATAAAAATAATGTTACATAATTTCAAAATAAGATAGTGGGAAATTTCATTGGTTATTATATTGTATATTGTTACCTTCAAAATAGTTACTCAGAAAAGATATATGCATACAAAATTGATCAAACAGTATAAGCACAAACCAATCGTTACTTTCAATGAATTAGTAAAAATTAATAGTGTATTTATCTTAGCTGTCTTGTATGTAGGTTTTTTCTTTTCCCTTTTCTTTTCTCCTTTACAACATCCCAGTTGTTCTTTCCTTTTGAACAATTTCTTTCTGTTTCACAGTATCTATTATACTTTTGGATCTTATTTACTGTTTCAGTTTCTTACACCGGGGAGACAATACAATGTATATACACATGAGTCTGATTTATTTCATTTATGAGTATGGTCTCTCGCTGCATCCATTTACCTATAAAACCCTCTATTTTATTCTTCTTTATAGCTGATTAGTACTACATTGCACAAAAATATCACATGTTTTTTATCCATTCATCAGTGAATGGGCATTTGGGTTGTTTCCAAGATTTAGCTATGACAAATTGTACAACATGCTATAAACATATATGCATATATATTGTTGTGTTATGATGATTTTATTCTAAGAAGTTACCCAAAAGGGGAATAGCTGGGATCACTAATTTCTAAAAAAAAAAAAATTTTTATTTTTAGAAATTTCCAACCTAAATTCCACAGTGTTTGCATCAGCCTACACTCCCATCAACAGTGGAGGAGGGTTCCTTTTTGTCCACAGCTCCCCCAGCATTCTCTATTGGTTGGCTTCTTAATGTTAGTCGTTCTTTCTGGGGTAAGAAGGAATCTCAGTGATGTCTTAATTTGCATCTCAAGTGACTAATGATGTTGAACATTGTTTCATATTTTCATTTGTATTTTTTCATCTGAGAAGAATGTATTTATATTAGATGCCCATTTTTGGATTATATCTTTGAATTTGGGTGTCCTGATGTTTTTTAATTTCTATGTGTTCTGTGTAGAAGGCCTTTGTCTCAGGAATAGTAAACTGAATTTTTTTCCCCACACTGTGAGTATTCTAGTAAAATCAATATCATTTTAAAATGAAGAGTGTTTTGCTTCTGGTCGTGTACACAGAGACTCATCACCAAACCAAGCTACCCAGGTTTTCTATTTCTCTTCTAATTATTTTAAAATTGTGTATGTCCATGTAAAACTTAATGGCTCTTCTTCAACAAAGGCAGAGAATATGATATATCTTTTTTTTTAAATAATTATTCACTGTCACTTTAAATCACAAATGGCCCCTTTACCCTCTAAGTCAGCCTGGGGCTGCAAAAGTTGTGGCCCTCCAGCATTCAGCACCATGGCCAGCGCACAGAGTTGGAAAAGGAGGAGGCCTGGAAGAAGCCATGCACAGAGGACTGTATGCAAAGTATGTACTTTCTTTTATTAGTTGATGTCCACTGTTGGGCATGCAAAATGAGACCTACACTATCTAAGTATAACTGAAGGACTGTGTACTAGAACCTCTGGGGTTAAACTGTGATGTGGCAGTTTTCTCTTTGCTTTCTTTTGGGGTGGGCAATTGTCCTTGCTGTTCACTTGTAAACAACATAGGCTGTAGTTACCCCTACTCCCATCTCAGGTCAACTCTGTAAAAGGCTTAAGGGATTATCCTCATTTTCATTCTGATGGTCATGTGAAACACCTATTTCACAAAGTATTTATTTCAACTAGTTAGGGCAATTCTTCCTCTTTAGTTTGTGTGTTTAAGTAATGAAGATCGATGTAAGTTAAAAGATTATCAAACAAGGTTTACTAATTCAAGTGTTATGCGTGTTCTGCTAATCATTTATTTATTTTACAACTTGTCATCTCATTAAGATATCATATATAATATTGATTCTTGGCACTGAAGAATATAAGAGATGAACAAGATTATAGGTGGTATGAACATTGTTTTTACTATCAATCTCCCTCCTAGAAACAGAGAGCCAGGCCCATGAGAGAATCTCTCCACTTTCCCTTCTGTTCATAAGATTTATCAAGGACTCTGCCCTCTGATCACTTCTAGGGAAACAACGTATCCCGGGCTTAGCTAGCCAATCCTAGTCATAGACATGAGGACCAAGCTGGAGGTATTCACAGCTGCTTCATAATTTTTACTCTGTTAAGAAAGGAAGGCTTTTCTTCAAATATCATAGGTGCCAAAATACATTACAGTGATCATTCTAGAGCCCAATTTTCTGCTATGTGTGAGAGGTATGACTGATGTGTTAATTAAAGGTCTGATTTAACTACAACCAATTTATTCCTAGATGTTTTAGGTAAATGTACTTTCTGTGGAGCTTGTGTGTAAGCAAGGACTTTTTCCATTGTAAGAGAAAGATGCTCAGCTAATAAAAAGCATTCCACTGCATTTTTTGTTTCAGAAAAGGAGGAAGACAAGGTCAATAGCTTCATCCAAATTCCCATCACTAGTTATTTATAGTAACAGCGTTTGGATTAACATATATACTTTGGATTAACTTCTGGGAGAAAACAGCTTAGTGCCTTCCAAAACCCAATGTTATCTTATGTCTTTGAAAGGGACTGAGATAGATAAACATTTATGAACTGGGATATGTGAAGGGATGATATGGACAACAAAAGTTTGGCCAAGTTTCAGCAAATTTGGCCAATGGACATAGCAGCTGCCCAGGATCCATTACTGTGATGGTAACAATTCCCAAGTAGTTTTCTCATTGTATAGTTGTGTGGCATTTGCTGTTGTCATATGTTGCTTGAAAGGCAGTATAGTTCATAAACCTTTAATTTCATTGCAATTTCAGTAGGGTTAAAATAATGTTATAATAATTTTGTCACTGGCTTCTTATAAACCTGAGAAAATAGGGCAGCTTTCTTAGGCTTTGTGAGTGTTAATGTGAAATTTTTGATTTATAATCTGTACACATTCATTACTCCATAATACAAGGGAACTGTGCATGGGGCAAAACTTGATTGGAATTGATATCAGATGTGGAACAGAGGGCCAGGGAGATGGCTCAGTCGAATAAGCGCTTCCCTGGCAAGCGCTAAGAGCCTGAGTTCAATCCCTGGTTCCGCCAAAAATAAAATAAAATAAATAAAAGAAAACCAAAAAAGATGTGGAACAGAAGCTATTTTAATGTTTCTAAAACTATAGGTGCACTTTTTCAGTGAATACATGTAGTTTGTGTTTGAATGAATCATTGATTCATATATAACTTCAATCTTTTGACACTGGGATATTTCAAGGAAGAAATATATGTTTTAGAGTATTTATTCTAATATTATTAGATCAATATAGAGATTCTCCAGGTCCTGTTTGCCAATGACTTGGATAATGGCCAGAGGTCAACTTTTCTCAATTAAATCTTTAGAAAAGAGCAACTTATCAGGTATCAACATAAGAAAATAAAATAGAGGGCTGAGAAGACAGCTCAGCAGTCTAAACACCTACCTGGAAAGTGCAAGGACCTGGGTTCCATCCCTATTGGCACACATTTCACCATGCTGGCCACTGAATCTGGGCATAGTGGCACACGTTTATAATCCCAGTGCTGGGGAGGCTGAGACAGGAGAATCTCTATGAGTGCAAGCTCTGTAGTGAGATCTTGTACCAAATAAATAAATAAATGAATAAATGACATTTAAAAAATAAGAAAAATATAAAGACACAGAGCATACATAAAACACCTTGATTTTCTCCACTTAGACCAAAGACCAAGAAGTAGGTATGGTTAGTTTACTGCTTTGTCTTTCACCTAAGTTGGTGGTTGAATCTCTTACCATTTATTATTATTTTAAACTTTTATTTATTTGTTTATTTATTTGGTACAGGGTCTTGCTATGCAGCTTGGAGGTGTCGTGATCCTTCTGTCTAAGCCTCCCCAGTGCTGAGATTGCAGGTGTGCACCACCATAACAGAATGGTGTTCCTGGGTTCTGGGCTGGCACAGCATGTGGTGCTGGGGATTGAATCCCAGTCCCTGAGGTTGCTAGGTGGGCATTTAGACCACTGAGCTACCTCACCAGCCCTATTAACATCTAATATTCACTTACCTATTCTATCCATTTTCTCCTGGGTTTTGCAGCAAACTCAAAGCAACATGTTTCTCATTTCTCACCTTCATAAGAACCTACGAGGTAGGGCTAGCTAAATAGCTCAGTGGATTAAAGTACGTGCAAACAGGCTCAGGTGCCAGGGTTCAATCCCTGGGCCTGCCATGCTTGCCAAGCCCCCTGGGACACCCTGAGATAGATTGAGACTGGGTGTGGTGGTGTGCACCTGCAATCCCAGCTCTTGGGAGGCTGTAAACAGGCAGATCAGTATAGTGCAATCTAGTAGT
>NDGN011462684.1:0-13884 GCA_002564285.1 Tympanoctomys barrerae
ATAAGCACAGTGCATTTTCTTCATTAAATTGGTGATTAAGTTATCTAATTATGAGTGTCCTTAAAGCCATGGTGGCCAGATATATTCAACTAAGTAGAATTTGTGCTACTGGCTAGGATCCAAAGAGGATATATTTAAGCTTTCCATTTGATTCTTCTATGTGTCTTCCAAGGGTTCTCCCTGCAGTCAGTGTTCTTCAGCTTAGATGATGAGCACATTATGTTAACAAGACAAGAGTCATGGTTTTACTCTACTCAACTGTCAGTTAATGTCACACAGTTCCAGGGTTACAGGCTGGACTCACCCTATTCAATTGTCTCAAGAAGGACAGAGGGTTACCAAGAAGAACAATATCAAGAAAATGTGGCTAGGTTAGCATGAATCCACCATCCATGGAGATAAAATAACTTGAAAGTACCCACCTTAAAAAGCAAGAGTCATTTTTGAGATAGGTGTGGTAGTGCCTGCCTGTGATCTCAGCTTCTTAGGAAGTTACAGCAAAAGGATAACAGGTTTGAGGCCAGCCTTGGCAGCTTAGCAAAAATACGATTACAAATACAAATGCAATATTTGTCTAAAAATACAAATAAAAGGGTCAGGGGATGCTGCTTAATGATATATAATTTTCTTAGTGTGCACAAAGCTCCAGATTCCAACTCAGAATCATGCACACACACACACACACACACACACACACACACTTAAACTAAAAAGATGGGTCATATTTTTCAACATATTTTTCATTCAGTAGCAACTGTACTGAATATAGAAGTTTCTACATCCCAAAGATGTTATTCATTTGGCATTTATGTCAATTCCAAACCAGTACCCAATACTTAATGTTTATCACTAAAATCTACATTGTGAAAAGTTCATAGTCCGATGTTCATACAAATGATGACATCACAGCAAGCAAAGCTTTTGTGGAATTTTCCTATGATCGTAAGGCATAAAATGCAGGGAAACTGGCTCTGTCATCCAAGCGATTGTGACAAAGTTTAACATGCTGACAGAAGATATTATATTAATAAACTTGACATTAAAAGCTCATCAATGTAGAGCATTTGGAACATGAAAATATCAAAATTCTGATGTCAATAATTCCCATATCAAAATTTCTAGAAGATTGGATGTCCTGGTCCAAGTACATGGTACATGTTTGTACCAGAGATAGAGATGCATAAAACTAAAATGAATTAATCAAATTCCTTTTACTAAAGAGTAGGAATTACTCAAATCACACCATTGATTGTCCTGATTTCAGATGTGACTTGTCTACAGTGATAAAATACATTAATCTGTTGATGCCAGTACTGATGTGTTAACTGACTCCATGAAGCAGGCATTACCACTGAATTCAGGCTTTGAAATACAGCACCCTCCTATATCATGGACACATATAGGTCAAAGAATTACATAAATCCCAGTCATGATAAATGTTATGAATGAAAAGTACATAATCCTACTAGAGCATAAATTTACCTGGACACAATAGTATTGACATTATACTAATCAAGTAGAAATAAATGCTTCACTTTCAGAGTTCTTGTGGAGATAAACTTTGGTGCCTAGATATATTTTTAAATTATGCACACCCAGATAAAAGTAAGGATCACTTTCCTACAGTGATAAGGCATAAATACAGTCTCTGTAGCTGTATATCAAAGGTTTATTTCTGAGTTGGGCAAAACGAATTGCACATTAGGCAGCTCTCCAATACATCTCTTTTCAAGTAGTGGGCTGGGATACTTGCATCTTGTGGTGCCGATATCTCAAATTGTGGCTTCTGAGTCATTGCGGCAGTGAAGACCAAGAGTGCAAGTATATGGATAATCATGTATTTGCTATTAAATGCTCCATCTCACTGCAAGGGCACAGGTAAAATTGGAGCAGAATATGGACATTCAGGAAGTGTGTCTGCCATTCATAGAAAAAGTAGGTTCTTAAACAAGTCATGGAAACTTTCTGAGGACATTTTCTCACTGATCAAATAGGAAGGGTAATTCTAGCTATAATAATGGCTAGAAGTTTGATAGGATGATTTCATGTACACTACAAGGAGCCACAGCAAAAGTTATTGACTCTTATTTCTACCACAAACACCAGCAATACCAACACCGAGAACATGAAAATGGAATCAGAAACATGACAGGGATGGACTTCTTTCTACCAATGAGATAGGACAGCCTTTTGACTGGGCATCTATGAGTTGGGCTGCATCCCGCCCCATGCCACTTGGGCAGAGCAGAGTGGTGGAAACACCACTAGTGTAAGCCAACAGAAACCCTAGCCGCCCTCTACTCTTCTGGAAAGTCCAACTTGACTTATGGGACACTGCACATTTACCCAGTTTTTCTTCTGGGCTGCTCTAAAATTGTCTAACTGAGTTAACAGACCCATTTTTACAAAAAGGCTAAATATACCTAGTTACATAAGTGCATTCCCATTCTGAATAGTATTATCTTAGGTCAGCGAGGAGGCATATTACTTATGAGGCTGGCATTATTAGTCCTTGTTTTCCCATTTTGGAGCCAATGGCCCTGATCTAAATTACGGACCCTTTTTTAAAAACCAAGAAACTGATAAAGAAACAATTTCTGATTATCATTATGACTCCCAATTGTCTTTGGTAAGATGGAAACTCAGGTGATGTCTATCTATTTGAGAAATATTTTATTTACTTATACTCTCTTAAGCAGTCCTGATCACCAATATATCTGCTTAATATGTTTACTTTATTGCTTTGATGGTAGATAACAACCATTAGGTCACAGCATGACAAATGTGTATTTTGGGACCTTGTGCAAATGATATTGGACACTTCATCATGTGCTTTAGTTATCTGTCTGCCTGTGCAGGTTGTTCACAGCCAGAGTGAAGAGGCGGTGTGCAGTAACATAAAGGCACCATCAAAATCAACACAATTTCCTATAAAACAAGTAAAGGCATGAAAAAGAACAAAATAAGAACAATTGATTTTTAGGAAAAAGTGTCAGAGATTCCAAAGGAGAAGGATAAAAATCCAAAGACTTAGAAGATTAATTGAAACATTATGAAAAGATAATTTAAAAAAAACCCTACAAGACTCATTGAAAAATAAATAGCTATCCAGAAAATAGAATAAACTTGAAAATGCTGAGCAGATAGAAGTGATACATCAAATAAAACTACTCTCATCTATTTTAAGTTATGTTATTGTCAAAATGTGTGGTTACGTGAAACAAATATTTGAAAGCAGACTACTGTTGTCAGTAAAAGCAGTTTTAAGATCTTGGGGTTATTTCCTACAAAAGTAAAACTTAAAGATTGCAAAATAGGTTGAAAGATTAAAAACAACTCTTTGTCAGTTTTTAAATGTACAAATACAAAATTTAGAAAAATAACTGGGCCCTTGGCATGCATGTTTATTGCAGGTTCATTTGCCACTTTTGATCGGGAACTTGGTTTTGTTTCTTAACAGTAACAAGGGTGTCATACTAAGGTAGTTCAAGAAAAGAACCCAGTTTGATCTTAAAAGCAGAATTTGATATTTGCATATTTCATCATTTTTCTTTCCTTTTTTTTCAAAAAACTTCTTAAGTGTTTTTGGGTAAAGGGGTGATTAATTGAATGACCTTATGTTATTGTTGGTAGAGAATCTTATTTAAATAGTAGAATATATTCTTATTTATAACTTAATTTATGCAAATATCTACACACTAGATCTAGTTGGTTTGTTGGATTCACTTCTATCAACATGAAAATCAATATGTTAGGATGTTCCAAAAGATGCTCTACGTGTGTTTATTTGTATCTGTATGATAGGGATAGAAGTGAATGTGTGTGTGTGTGTGTGTGTGTGTGTGTGTGTGTTTTATAGTACACTATGTATGCCTGTATAATGTGGGTGCATGTGTCTGATTGTTCATATAAATGCAGTGTGCCTGCATGCTATATGGGGAGTGTGTGTGTCAATACTTATGTGAAAAGATGTAAGAGTGGACATGAGCATTCATAAGGGTGTGAGTGTGATATCGCGTGCTCATGAGGTAAGCATGAACACTACAGGTAAACAAAGGCAGGCACTCTTGCTGACAGAAGAACACATCCAACAAACCAACTATGGAGTAACTAGCACAGCCTTGTGCTTCTTCTGAGTTCACTGAGACCACAGTCGCACTTAGCACCAATGACATTTTCTAAGTGGACCACTGGAAGCCAGGGCCAGGTTTCCCTTCTGTCCTTTTCCTGTTCTCTCCTGTTAGCCAGAAAAGACAAAAAGAATGCCAGCAACCTTCCACTAGCTCTAGAGCATGCTCTTCTCAATTGTAACCCCACTGTTACCACTGTAAGGAATGGCACCACCTATTCATCCAGACGCAAGACTTCTTCCAACCCCTATGTAAAAACACTGTGGCCAAGGAGCCCTTCCTACACAAAACCTTCCACACCCAGCCTCCCTCTACAGCTATCTCCACCAGCTCTTACTATGTGGACTTACATATGTGTTATCTCTGTATCCATGAAGTCCCTCCTAGCACCACAATTCCATGATTCAGTACTCTCACCTCATTTAGACTAAATGTTTGTTAAATCTTCCTTTTCATACCTCTCCTAAACTTATAGAAGGCTGTGTTCAGAATACTTGTTTGAAGAGTCTCTGGTTAAGTAGAACTACTGCATTCCTTGTCCTATACTTACTTTTGCCACTTTGTGTATGCTTCCAGTTGTTTAACAAAATGCTGTGGGGAGTAGTCTTTGAGGAAGAGATGTTGAATATATCTATCACCTACACTGTAGCGATAGCATCACAGGTGTTAGCATGTCAGTTATATCCCAATAAAACTGTTAAGAATAGACTTTGATAAAAGTTAAGGCAAGGGAACTCATTTTTCCATCTATTAGTAACTAGATACCTTCTTAACCTTTCCATAATGCAGCGCTTTTAGAGGAATGCTTGATTTCCATTTTACACATAAAAAACAAGAGTCTCAAAATCATATTCAAGATCATGCAGATGGAAACTTGCAAACGCTGTTTGGGAATTAGTCCTTCCAAGTTTAAAAATCTTTGTGCCCTTTCCACCAGACCATGTGGGCTGCATGATGTTTCTCTCTGGCATATAGTCAGAGATTAATAAACGCATCTGGAATTCAACTGTATTAAATTGAACTGTACAAAGAGGTGAAGTTAAATGGCTCTGTACCCAGAATATATAGTAGTTAGATTGTATGGACAAATTAGCTGTGTGCTTAGCACTGTACCATGTTAGCCCTTTTTATTCATTTCCACAAATTGTCATTACTTTCCTTTGTCATAACTGCAAGTTTGGTCCTCATTTTAGTGATGAAATAGGTGAAACACAGTTGGTTTAAGAACTTACCCAATATGTGGAGTAAAATCTATTGGTCTGTCCTCAAATCTATTGATTTACCCTCTACTACCTTCACTCTCCTGCTTGACTCACCAGCAAATTTTCACTTCAGTTAAAGAAATTTTCACTTCCATAATTGCTGTGTGATTTTGATATAGGTAGGTATGTAGACAGTCAGTCAGACAGACAGACAGACAGACAGACAGACAGACACAGATAGATTGCATTTCTTTGCTAAGATTTCCTAATTTTTCTTTTGTTTCAAAACAATGTATGTATTTTCATTTCTGAAACATTTTTATCATGACTATGTTAGTATTCATGTCAGATGATTTCAAAATCAAGATTGGCCTCTGTTGATTTATTTTTCAAACCCAGCTTGCAATTTTACCACCACCTAACAAGTAGATGGGGTGGGAGTCTCTTACTCAGCGAGCCCCGCTGCCACCAGGGAAAACTAACTTCAGCCTGAACTCCCCATTAAGTCTCATTGCTAGTGAAATAGGGTAGAAACTAGGCCATGACTGGGTCTTACCAACACTGCCCTGGCAGAGGAAATGCCCTGCTCCTTTCAACTATCAGCTGCTATCCTGCAACTACCACCAAGTGGGTGAATTAGAACACTACTTGCTTCTATGAAGTGCAGGACAGAAAGACTACCTTTCTGCCAGTTCTTCCCTACAAGATGATCAGCACTCTCTGCCCATGTCCATCCAGGAAGGTGGGAAGAGAAAAAGGAAGGAATTTCTTTCCTTGGGTGCTTGGCACTTGGCTAGAGGAGGATAGGTATTGGCAAAAGGCTTTGGGGTCCCAGCGGAAACAGGCTTTGCTCAGAGCTTTATGCCTCTGTACCTTTTCAGGTTCTGGTATAAAAGTCTATGCACCACCTTCGTATTATATGTAGACAAAAATGAAGTCACCCAGAACTCATCAGAAGTCATTTCTCAAATTGAAGAGTCCTAATTAACCTGTTCTTTCATCTTTCAGAGTCTTGTTTTGCTTACTGATTGTTCTATGGTCAAGGCTTTGGTTTTTCTTCGGCATTTAGGAAAGGATTTACAGGGTTTACAGGGTCTCACTACATAGATTGAACTCATGGTGATCCTCCTGTTTTCAGCCTCCCAAGTGCTGGGATTACAGGCACGTCCCACCATGCCCAGTCTGAATTGCCATCTCAGCGTGCCCCATTTGCGGGGCCAGCATGGCATGCTGGGGATCAAACCCCAGCCTCTGCACTTTAGTCTGCTGAGCTATCAGGCCAGCCCTGAGGCTTTTAATTTAAGAGGAGTGACATAGAAGGAATGTGGTTACTCTCTCTAAGAAGACATAGAGTTTTCCAGGGAATTATGGCTTGTATCTAGATGTACCCCCTTAAACCTCATGTGATCAGGGTTTTTGGAGATGGCTGGATCTAGCATGTGTGAGAAAGAGATCAAGAGTATGATTCTGAGGTTGGCGGTCCTATGCTGGGCTCAATGGTGCCCCACCCTTGGTGTGAGTGCTACCCTTAAGGTAGAAGCCTTGACAGACTGCAAGGGACAGAAAGAAGGTGCTGCTGTCAATCACTGTTTGCTACTTCACTGCTTTGCTGCCTTCCTGCCTTCTGGCCACCCTGAACTGTCTCTCCTCTGTGATGGCCCTCTGTCATGCCACCCTGCCTTGGAGGCAGGCAATTATGGAATTAAACATCTACAAACCATAAGCTGAAGTAACTCTTTCCTCCATTAACTTTGGGTGCTGGGTATTTTGTCACAGCAATGAGAAACATAACTAAAGCATAGTGGTGTATGCATTCTGGTGAGGCCAGATTTTGAACCTAGGAAGCCTCACAGAGGCTACTTTAATTGTATTCTTATCCCTAGAATAAAAACAAGTACATTGGTTTTCTAGGGCTGCCTTAACTAAATGCCACAGAATGGGTGGCTTAAGCAACCGACATTTGTTTCCCAAAACCCTGGAGACAAATACACAGTCACAGTGTCAGCATGGTTGTTCTCTCCCTAAACCTCTGTTCCTGACTTATAGATAACCATCTTCTCATTATTTCTTCTCATAATCTTCCTTCTGTGCACCTAAATGTTCTCCCTTTATAAACCTAGTCTGATTGCATTATGGCTTAAATTAATAACTTCATTTTTAACTTATTTAGCCCTTTACAGACTTTGTCTCCAAATACAGTCACCCTCTGCGATACAGAAAGTTAGGAATTCAACATGTTAATTTTGGGGAGCACAATTCAGCCCATAGTGATATGTAACAAAATAATGCATAAAATATTATTTTACATAGAAATACTATTTTACATTTGTATTGAAGAGAATCTGAAAAAAATGTATATATACTTCAGGAAAGGAAAATAGTGTGATGTTTTTCAACTGATGGTGTTACCGTACGAGGTACCCTGAAGGATGTCATGTATCACAGGAAAGTCACTGCACCACTGGTCCTTAGAGAAGAAATTAAAAACACATGTACAGCAATCTCAGTGGCCAAGGTTACCCAAGTAGTTTGCCATTATACTTGGAATACACTATAATCTGTGACACAACAATAAATAAATATTTGAAAGATGATGGCCACAACTTCGAGGATCTCTTGTAATTGTAGAGACCAAAGGTGACCTGTACTAATCTCATGCTGTCTTGGTAACTTTAGTACTAAAATATTTATACACGTTTTTCTTTTCCTGAAGTGTATATATATTTTTGGCAGATGCTGTACACCATATAAGAAAATGGTGTGCATGTATAGTTGGTCTTTTGGTATCAGAATGAATTTACCAATTGTCATGTTAACCGCAGTTAACACCCACCTCTTTGGTCATTCTTTCATCATAAACCAGCACAGATTATAGTGTATTCCAAGTGTAGGAAGGGAAGAAGCCATTGCACCACCCCATCCCCCAACCTGGTCTGATGGAGAGACTGGAAATCCATTCGTTAGGCCTCCCTATTGCTGAAAAGGTGATCCCTGGTGTGGCTTCTGGGCTCCTACCCTGGGAGAAGTCTACTGGAGCAGTCAATGCTCTTAGCTGCTCTTTGAAGTAATGGGTGAGTTCAGCCCAGGTTCTGGCACTCCATTCTGGCAGCCAGTCCCCACGTGCTTCACCTGACTTACAGCTGCACCCAACACTGTGGAAGAATCTCAACCATGTAACATGAATGTTACTAAGTTCCAAACCACTACATGCAGCATGTTATCCTTCTTAAGAAGTCAAATGAAAGTACATACGCTTTTTGGAAACAATATCTAGAGGTGGGATGCAGAATGAGATGAGATTCTCTGGTTGCTAAATCCCCATAGGATGCAGGAATGGAGACAGGGAATAAATTAGATTTGGTAACCAACAGGTTTGTAGGTTTGGCTTTTGGTGATGAGTTTAAACATACAGTGTTTAAAATAACAAAATCATCTAATGAATTAAATGAAAGAAGGGAAAATTGGTCTTAGATTGTCTTAGATTCTTATTAGTGTGTGTTTGCAGCACATAAAGTTTATGTTCATCTTAGGAATAGGTGCTTATAAATGATGTATCTTGATCTTTTTTATTCCCCTTTTGTTTACTTATAGCCCTCCCTCCATGTCTAGATTTCCTTTTCTCCTTGGCATTATTATTTTTCTTTTAGTTCATGTCTATGACATACAATGTTTATGCTCATTGTGAGTATTTGGTACATGAACATGACACATTTAAAATATTTTTATATTAACAAAGATTTAGGATTATTCATTTCTTTCTTCTCTTTTATTCTTTCTATTAAAGAGCAAACAACTATATTTCCAAAAGGATGATAATTTTCCCATTAAGATACTTCTAATTTGTAACTGCTCAAGCTGAAAAATAGCACATCAGTATTGTTAGGCATAGTCTCAGCACTTTTATCTGAGGTTTTCCCAGGTAGACATTGCTGAGGCTGAGAGTGTAGCTAGATGGTGGAGCACTTGCTAAGCAAGCACAAGGTCCCATCCCTTGTACTTAAAAGAAAGTTTAGCTCTGTAGAATAAATGCTTGCCTGGCCAGTGCAAGGTTCTGAGTTCAGTCCCTGGTCCTGGAGAGAGAGAGAGAGAGACAGAGACAGAGAGACAGAGAGACAGAGAGAGACAGAGAGACAGAGAGAGACAGAGAGACAGAGAGANNCAGAGAGACAGAGAGACAGAGAGAGACAGAGAGACAGAGAGAGACAGAGAGACAGAGAGACAGCGAGACAGAGCGAGACAGAGAGACAGAGCAAGACAGAGAGACAGAGAGACAGAGAGACAGAGAGACAGAGAGAGAGAGAGATTAACATATATTGTAGGCTGAACTCCAAAACCATCTTCGAGGCTGTCCTGCTTTCAATGATTTGTAATTTAATACATGTATACTTTATTACATACACCATCTCAAACTTCAGTTTTACCATATTGGTCTTTAAAAATATTTGCTGTTTCACTCTTACTTACATATTCTAAATCCCTTGCACAGCTTTCAAACTCCTCTGTACCCAAAGGTTTGAGGCAGAAAAATAAGTTGAGAAAAAGAGGCAGAGAAGGCTCATCTTGAGAAAGAGAGAAAAATAGGCACAACAAACAGAAACAAGCAAAAATCGAGGGCTGGATGGAAGAGTTTGCTGGTCACTGAGCTCTTGCCTCCAATTCCTGAGTCTTAACTAAACTGTTGTGCTTGAGTTTTGAGACCCCACAGCATTGGCAAATAAATTTCACCCTTTCTGATTAGGTACTGTTTTGTCTCATTTCATTTTGTTTTGTTTTGCTTGAGGCAGAACATAGTGTCACTATGTATTTCAGGGTAAACTTGAACTCCCTATGTAGCCCAAGATGGACTCAATATCATGTTCATCCTCCTGCCTCAGCTTACCACCTGTGAGTGCTGGTATTACAGGTGGCATGTGCCACCACATCCAGCAGCTTAGCTACTTTAACTAAGGTTTCTGTTACTTTCATCCAAAAGAACCAATCTTCTTCAGTCTGCTCTCCATGGACTTGACTTACTGTTTTCTACCTCCCTGAGCCCTTTTCCACCGAAGCTGCCCACCATAGAAGGAACACAACGAAGGTGGTATCTCCATTCACTAGTTCAGTCAACACCTATAGAGAGCCCCATGGTGCTGGGTACTACAGAGATCACATGACACCCTAGAAAAAGAAAAACACATGAGAACACTGTTGTTCTTCACAGACACTGGAGAGAGAAAACATGATATTCAACCATTGGCTCAGTCACCCCCAGTTTGATTATTCCCCAGTTCCCCAGTTTACCCCTGGGCTTCTGGAAGGCACACTTCCAACATTTCTAGAGCCACATTTCTTGGTCTCTGGAGTCACATTTGTTATTAAAAGAGAGAAGTTGAAGGTTACATTTTAATACTTTCACCTGTTGAGCAAAAAGGAGAAAGCACCACCCCCTATTCTTATCTTACCACAGGGAATTCATGTTCTCAAACTTCAAAAAATGAACAATCTCCTCAATATCTCCTTTCAAAGAGCAAAGCACTCAAACCCCTAACAAGTCACTCGCTGCTTTGGCTATTTTTTACTTCGAATTTGCACATTGATACAGCCTGCTTCCTTCTCCTTCAAGGGTGCACTTCATGAAGGCATGAAAATTCTGAGGACATTTTTAAATATCTAAAATAAATTAGTTAATTATTTCCTCTGTGACTGACACAAGGATGTTGTTTTGCCTCCAGCCTGGGTTTCACAGATAACATTGTCTCTGGTGTCCCAAGCCATGCTGTGACCATAAGAAAATGTTTCCAGCTACTTTTCACCACATCTACAAAGTGCACATATTTTTGCCTGCCAAGCAAGGGAGCCTTTGAAAGAGTCCCTTTCCACAGTGCTGTGAGTTCTGAGGCACCAGTGCTATTTGACCACACAAAATAAACAGTTAGTTGTGGTAAATGGTTAGCAAGAGGATCCTGCAGGTCCCAAGGAAAAACTACAATAGAAGGTCACAACCTGGCCTCTTGGCCATTCCCAGGGTCTCTCTCTGTAGACCAACTAAGCCACACGTTCAGACATTGCCAGTCCTGCCTATTTCCAGAACCACAGGCCCAATTACCCGGCTCCACACAGCTACATTTTATAGCTAAAATGATTTACAGCCAATGTTTTCACTGCACAGTATGTGTTCCTCTTTGTTAAACAAAAGTTCACAGGGAAGAGCTGCAACCAAGGAAGGGAAAAAAGGGAAGCATGCATGCAAAGAGGCCTAATTCACAAAGCCAAATGCAAATTCAAGAAAAAATAGCAGTCTTTGGATTTCTGCCTCTATTCTTTTGGATCCAGTGCCAAATGTGTATTTAGAGACACCATGAAATATCACCAATTCAGAATTTATTTTTTGCCTTTGTTGGAAGAGTTGTTCTGCTATAGGGTTTGTTGGATAATAAACCTAATTCAGTTATGAAGGGACAAAAACCAGTCCATGTATTTTGCTTTATTAATGACTGAGGCACATGGAGTAGCAGAGACTTTGCATTGTTTAAAACTCATCCATTAACACTATTCAGTGAAGAATGAGGAATAGACCTTTCAGTTTAACATGGATCTCGATGGAGTCTCAACCTTTCCTCATCATCTGCTGTGGTTTCAGTCACTCTAACAGATTTGGCTTGTCCAGTAAAGAAAGATGGTATCCACCTCACTGATATGGTTGCCCAGAGTACAAAACTATTCTTACCTGACTTGCATCTTGCAAATGATTTTTTGGTTAGAGTTCTGCTTTTATTAATTGATAGACTACATGGAATGAAGCTAACTCCAACTTGAGTGGTGCACATTGCACTGGAGCAAACATTTATCTTCACTTGTTTTCAATGGCAAGGAAGAGGATTCTGCCCTCCAGGGTCACTCAGCAATGTCTGGGCATACGGTCAGTTGTCAGGACGAGGATGAAGAGTGCTGTCAGCACCCAGTGGGTCAAGGCCAGAGGCTTGGTTGGATATCATCATAGGATGAGCATCTCTGGTGCTCAGGAAAGGTTCCCACAAAAAAAAAAAATTATGAAGACAAAAAGTCACTAGGGCGGAGGTTGAGCAACCTTGCTTTATACATATACATGAATTAATTATCAGGGCCCTTCAAAAATTCAGCTAACTAAAAGCAGGTTTCAATAAGGTTTTACACCCTCTGGACAAGGTACCCAGGGTGACTAGGAACTAAGGAAAGAGCAGGGAATCCCTCAGGTGTAGAGAAGAAAACTGAAGACAGAGCAGAGCTGATCACACCCTATCCTACATTTCAGCTAGCCCTAAAAACCAATTAAGTATTAGAACCTTAGTAATATACTAAGCCTTATTACCTTGTCTTTGTCCTAAAGGGTGACAGGTAATCCTCTTCCAATAGGTATTATGATTCTCCATTAATATCTTCTTTACATATGCGAACAAATTTCTTTTCTTTCTAATTCAACTTCATGGGGCTTCTTTTCAGACATTTATATCCTAGCATTTCTCTTTTGATACTTAAGACAGAAAATAGGCCTTTATGTATTGCATTACCAAGTCCTTCTTAGTCACCAAAAAATTTGCATGTTTTTGTCCATGAAATAGCAGCCATGTGACAGAGGTATCAGCCAATTTAATCGAGAATTCACATGATATAACCAGTCCTGTCATGTTCGGTTCTTCAAAAGTTTTTATATGAATCTCCATCTTTCAGAGCAGTATTTTGTTCATCTTACTTCTTAGTAGTTTCTTATGTGTTCCCCCAAAATGTCAAATGGTCAAATAAAATAATAATTATGCTAAAATGAGTAAGAGCACTGCCTCTGAGCTTAGCACTGACCCAATTGCTTTATAAATATTATATTATGTACTTTCCATTAGCGTGTAACATAGGACTTGTTATTTTCATTCCACATGAAATACACAGAGGCTTTCCCACTGCACTGGGTAGTAACAGTAATTCAGTAGATAATAGTGAACCTGGGGCTTGAGTCAAAGTCTGCTCACACCTAGTGCTCTTACTTACTTTATTCTAGCACTGAGCCAAGCAGAGTTAATAAAAAATTATTTATTTCAAAATTCCTCAGACCACTCAATTTTGTCTATTCTAGCTGCTATTGCAAAGTATCATAAACTGGGAATTTATAAACATTAGAAATTTACTTCTTACCACTCTAGTCTCTGATCATAGTACCAGCAGATTCAGCATCAGAGAAGGCCTGTTCCACAGACGTCATTTTCCCAAGGCTTGTTTGAATAGCAGAAAAAAGGAAGGGAACGAATGCCATGTGCTCACATGGCCAAAGAATGGCTGTGTAGCCAGATGAACAGCTCCCCGGAGCTCTTTTCTAAGACCACCAATCCCATACGTTAATCAATCCCCAGTGACCCCACCTCTTAATACTTAATCACCTTAGTGCTTAAGATCCAACATAAGAATCAAAGGGGTGATCAGGTCTTAGAACACTTTCATAAGCCAGTCTTTTTTTTTTTTAATTTCCTCGTGATTTTTATTTCTTTTTTTTTCTTTCAGAATTTTATTGATAAACAGCAATTAGACAGTTTCTAATCAAATCGCTA
>NDGN011462687.1:0-10983 GCA_002564285.1 Tympanoctomys barrerae
TGACTGGCAAACACAAGGATCTGAGTTCAATCCCCGGTTCTGCAAAAAAAAAAAAAAAAAAAATCAAGAACAACTGCAAGTCTGCAAGTCATAATTATGTAGGGGGGGGCTCAGCCTGGAACCTACAAGGTCTCTTGACTTGGGCCTCCAGAGCAGCTCCCTAGCCTCGCTTATTACTGTTTTTTCTTTGATAGCATTTAGGGGGAGAAAAGTCCTGCTAAACAAACTTTAGCCTCGTTCAGAATTAGCCAAACATCTTAATTAATAGGCTTCTACTCTGTTTTCATTTTACACCAAGTCTCTCTGTCAAAATATTGTGCAGCAGCGTGCCTGCTGTTTACAGAAGGGCCCTCCGATCAGCAGCAGCGGACAGTAGGACTCGCTTTGTTATTTCTCCAACTGTTAATTAAGTCAAAACAAAGAATAATGCCTCACATGTGCATACATGCACACACGTGTGTGAGCGCACACGCACACACACACACACACACGCATACACAGTTATCTTTGTTAGAAGCCCATAAACTGCAGAGCTTGGAGGATTTGGTTTCTTAGCACCAAGAAGACAGTATTTACAAATTAGCTAAAGACCGAACACATAGCGCATTATGACGATGCCAAAGGACCCCTGTGTAACAGCCAGCAGAGGCTGTGGCAGGCGAGACAGCGCTGCCTTAGTCACTCTTTGCCTGTTGCCTGGAGCAGGCGGCGGGTTACACGTGGAAGGTGCCTTAAGGAAAGCATAAGGATCAACTGGATACACTCTCTCCGAATCAAGGGCAACCGGAAACCACAATTGTGCAGGGTGGGCTTAGTGTGCCAACTTCCAACTGTCCCCGAGAACCTTTGCCCTGCAGGCAGGGCAACAGAAGGCCCACAGCCCAGGAGCTGGGGGGGGGCAACAGGAGATGGCAGCTCCCTAGGGAGGGCCCAGTACCCTCCAACATCCCATCAGCCCCTGGGGTCTGCAAGGTCGCTGGTCTTCCTAACGCTCCATCTGGGATTGGCTAATTCCGGGCCTGCTGGAGCAGCCTTCCTAGCAATTGCCTTTCGGGCCACCAACATCATACCAGGTGGGCATTTGTGAAGAGGAGTGGGGCTAACTTTTCCACGTTTTTGTTTCATTTTAAATCAGTCAGTAGAGCAAAGAGGGCTGGACAGAAGTTAATTAAAGCTATTTGTGTGCTTTGGTCACGGAAAACCATCTTTCAACCCCACAGTAAACTTATAGGAGGTTCGTGGTCCGGTGGATGAAGAAGGTAAGAAGGAAATAAAATCTAATTTCCACGTAAGCCAAACACTGCATGGTCTTGTTTATTTTACAAAGGAGTTTACACCGAGCGATGGCCCTACAGCATGTCAAATGGCAGTCACATCTCCTACTAAATTAACGAGGGAAATTAATTCAGTCCATCAAATCATGTTAATTCTACCTCTGTTATAATAATACAGCAATTACAAGTGTACATTATTAAACCACTATTTATATTTTGATCGGATTCCTAATGTGAAAAGCTCAAATCAAACCTCAATTTCATCAACTTCTTGTATTTCTCAGCAAAACTAAGTGACTATCACATGCATTGACCTTTTTAAAATATTAAAATGGTCATTTAGATGGGTGTGGCAGCACATGCCTGTTACCCCAGCACTCAGGAGGCTGAGGCAGGAGGATCATATTGAGTATAAAGCCAGCCTGGACTACATAAAGAGACTCTGTCTCGAAAGGCAAACAAATAAGATAGTTATTTAAAACTTTATATCTCTGCACAGGCTTTTTGAAAACATATTACTGAGTGTTTGCATCCATTCAGAAACTGTGAGATTTACTTCCACAAGGGTTACCCAGAAAAACAAAAAGGTAGGTCAGGACAAAACCGCAAGGCTAAGCATCCACCACCCCCTCTAACTCACCCACTTTTACTGCCACTTTATTATATTCCAAGCTTGTAGATCTAAAGTCCCGCTCCCACCAAAGAAACCTGAATTTCAGGTTTGTGGTCCTAAATTACTTTTTGCTTCAAAGAGAAAATGCTTTGCAGTTAGAGAAGTGATCAGACCTGGCCCGCTGACCCTTTGTGGCAAGTACCAAGGTGACATATTTGGGGCAGCACCTGGTTTTTTTTTTGTTTTTTTGTTTTTTTTTTTTTCAGCACCTGGTTTAGGAAAAGGCAGAAAGCCTCCCTCTTATGGCCAATTCTTCCCAGGTGTCAAAAAGCACTATGATTGTGTTGTTGTCCAAAACACTCTCCACCGAGCCCACACGGACCCCCCCACCTCCTCCACAGGTTAACTGTGTTCCTGAAAGCAGGACACATCATGCACCTTAGGGAGCGGCTCATGCCCTGTATCCAAGGGTGAGGATGTCTCCCAGCCTACACAAGGTCCTCCTTATTATATAGTCCAGGCTGGCTTCAAACTCAAGGCGATCCTCCTGCCTCAGCCTCCGAGGACAGGGATCATCCCATAGAATCACTGAATGAGTCCACTGTCTAGGGACACAGGGCCACCGCAGCACATCTCCACGATGGCTCACAGCTTATGGAACCCTAACTTCACAGGTTTGGACAGGAAGGCTTTGAAGGATTAAGGAAATTCTCAAACCCATGCAGGGAACAGAATGGCAGCCACAGAACTCAAATACTCTTTTTTTTTTTTTTTTTCCAGAGAAAACAGAGAACTGAGTTATTGTATTTTCTACCACAATGACTTCAATAAGATTTAAAGGGGCAGGGGAGATGGCTCAGTAGAATAAGTACTTGCCTGGTAAGCACAAGGGCCTGAGTTCAATCCCCAGTTCCAGCAAAAAAATAATAATAATAATAATAAAAAGATTTAAAAGATACACCATAGTCCCTCTCCCCTGAGAACTCCCCCCAGATTTCTTCTGATTGTTGGGAATACAGAATAAATAGCATTCTGACATTCAGATAATGCCCTACTAGTGTTTCCCTTAGAGAAGTGTAAGCTCTCCACAGACAGGGACATTCTCAAATTTACCCCTGCACTCTCCCCTGGTGCCCTAACACCAACTTAGACATGAGAAGGGCCCAATAACTATCACCAATGCAACAAAATCTACCCTGGAGCCTGTGACTGGGACCTGAGTTCCTGGCTAGAGCAGCAGCCTCCAAGGTGCCCTGGGTCCCAGGAACACCAGGGGGCTCCTAGGATCAGGCACAAGCCCAAGTCTGCCACCCAGTATCCTGGGAGGAAAGGAGGAGGCTATTTTTCCTCTCCCCCCAGGTGAGAGTAGCCTGGCAAAGTCCCAGGGGGTGACAGCCACACTGTGGAGCTGGCGCACGGTGCAGGAGGGACGCCCGCGTTAATGGTGCTGTCAGGCACGTTTCTGCCACTTCTTCACTCAGCACTGAGACACAAGAAAGTCCCAATTCTCTTCCAAACAAACAAGGCCGTTAGCCACAAAGGCCAAGATGGGACTGGAGAGATAGCTCAGCGGAATAAGTGCTTGCCTGGCAAGCACAAGGTCCTGAGTTCCATCCCTAGTACCACCACAAAAAGTCACAGAGGCCAAGGTGCAGATGCCCCTGCTGCACAAGGCGTCCGCGTCCATCAGAAAGGAAGCTTCAGCATGCTCGATTCCTCCTTCCTGACCCAAGCTTCCCTTTCTTGGTGGCAAATATTGCCTCTCTGTTCTCATGCACAGGAGACGAAGACACCTGCAGCTTCACTCAAGTGCTCAACAGGTGGGGGGAGAGAGAGACGGAGAGAGAGACAGAGACAGAGACAGACAGACTGGTGCTGCACAGCTGGCCTGAGTTCTGGCCATCCTGCCGGATCTGTGTGCTCGGACGTCCCATGGGTCCTACATCTACGTCAGGATCTTAGCACATCACTGGCACCCGGCTCTGTAACAGTCTGGAGGTGAGCAAGCCTACGTCCCTCCCGCGCTCCTGACTGCTGCAACAGATTAGTACTGGGGAAACAAAGAAGCCACAACTCGGCGTGGAAGTCCCAAGTCTCCAACAAGAATCGGCAGATGTTGCCAGGGCTGCTCATAGTCACACAGCAGGCAAAGCAGGAGCGCCATGACCACCCTGGACCAAGTACTCCATGAACCCGAATCCAATGCTTAACAGAGTGTTCTAAGGTCCCCATGAGCACACACAGACAGAGGGGCATGACTTCTCTCCTTCCCAAAGCCCTACCTAGTTCTCAAAGGCAGCATGAGGCCAGGCAAGGGACAAGTGACAAACAACCTACGGAGGCCATCGGGCCCCAGGGTCTCACCAGCAGAGCCCAGCTAGCCGCCACCTCCCCAAGACATGGCCTTCAGTTTTCTACCCAGGACCAAAACAGCAGCAGCTGCTGCCAAGGGAGACACAGCGAGCAAGAGATGTGGGCATGAAACCCAAGAAAGGCAACTCCCTCTTTCTAGATTCACGCCCAAGTAACTGGGACTGTCCAGCTGAGAAAGGTGAGTGAGAAGTTCAGATCTGCTCAGGGCTTGGGCTCAGTGGTGCAGCACTTGGCCAGTGTGAGCAAGGCCTGGGTTTTAATCCTTAGCACGGAAGAAAACAAAGCCCTTCTTAGGGTGCAAAGGACACCAGTCCTAGTGAGAGGAAGACAGGAACCCGGCTGGTACGTGAGAACTCTTCTCAGCACTCACACGCTTCTTGGGGGGGCTATGGAAGAGGAACAGGCAGGCCAAAGCTTTGCCCCTTGCCAGAGCAAACTCCTCCCAAGACAGGAGAATCACAGCCCAAAGGTTTAGCAAGAGCCACCAACCCAGAAGAGAATCACACGGCCCAGGTCAGGACACCAACAGCCTTTCCACTGTTCCCCTCCAAAGTCTGCTCAAGTTTTAAACAAGATTGTCTGAATTCTAGCCGCCTTATCTACTTTCCAGGGGCTGGTTTCCTTGTTTCTTTCTTCCAGGACCTAATAAACCATGTGAAAGTACTTTGCAAAGTGTGAAACACCTTCCACAACTGTGTGTTTTATAATCTATACTATTTTTCCCATCTCAATGTGCCAAGCTCCTGCCTGCCTGGCACCCATGTGGATTAGGAGTGGCCTGTTTTCACAGTCCCTTCCTCAGGTGGAGATATACGCTGCTCACCCATGCTGCCCTTCCCCACCCCACCAAAAAGAAGAATTAAGAGCCACAGCTGGGCCTGGCACGGTGGTGCACACCTGTAATCCCAGTCCTCTGAAGAAGGAAGCAGGAGGATCACAGCCTTGAGTTCAAGGCCGGCCTACAGTACTCAGTGAGACTATGTCTCAAAAAACAAAACAAAGCAAACCAGAAGCAGAGCAGGGACCAAAGCCCAGGTTTCTCTGGCCATCATCCTGAGGCCAACTCTAGTTCTGTCAGAAACCCTGGGGTATCTGACATCAGCACACACACACCACCTTCCCTCTCTATTGACTGCACCCACCCGTTCGGTTCAAAAACTACTTTTAAAAACCAGTATGCCCACCATATGAGGCATTTACTTCCAGGAGGAGGGCAGCCCCGGGTTCTAGGGACAGATGTTGCTTTGTGCCTGCCTGTCACGGCTGGCAGCCCTTGAACAGCTGCACCAGCAGGTGGCCCTTGATGGAGTCAAGCCTGGGCCAGAAGTGAGAGTGAGGGTGACAATCCCCTGCAGGCTCAGGCCTTGTAAGTCTTCTTCTCGGTCCTCCGTAGTCTGGGGCCTCAAGAGCCCGCCCCACCCCCACCTCCAGGCGAGCGCACGCCCTTGGTGCACAATCAGACTTTAAAGAAGGCTGCACGTAGAGACAGGAGGCCAAGGTGCCCACACCCCAATTCCCAGCCAGGCACGGCCGGGCACGGGGAGGCCCCGGGAGCGGAGAGAAGTCACTGACCCCTTCCACCCGCCATCTGTGAGCCCGCCCGACCTCACCAGCGCGATGCAAGGATAAAGGAGGTCGGGACAGATGGCAAAGCGCTTTGGGAAGGAGGCTCCGCAGGAATGCAAGGGCCCGAGAGAGGCCCACTTCGGGGCGGGTTTTGTTATCTGTGCGATGCTTTCCCCCAATTCTATTGCCTAGCAATCTCTCAGACCAAAAGAAGGGCAAACATGGGGGCGGGGGGTCCTGCCGCTAGTCTCTCCCACTTGGAAGTCGGAGCCCCGCACTGCAACTAAAGTGCGTGCGTGTGTGCACAGGGGGCGGGAGAGTGGAACAACCGGGTCTAAAAATACTCGATAAAAATGCTAATCCCAAAGGCAAAGAAAGAACGAAGAAGGCATCTGTCAATCACAGGGCTCCCGCTCCTCACCCACGTCCCCAGCTGTACAGACTGCATTCCAGCCGGGGACAGAGCGGGGGACCGAGCCGGAGCAAAAGGGGAAAGAAAGGGACAGGCACGGCCACCTCCACGAGCGCGGGCCGCGCGGGGCGGGAGGCGGAGGAGGGGCTCGGCCCGGGCCGAACAAAGCGGCCTCAACTCCGAGCGTAGCCCGCGGGTGGGGGGGACCCCCGAGGGACCCTCTTTCCCGAGGGTGGGAAGGCAAAGCGACGGAAGCCAGGGCGCGGCGTGGACGCCGAGGGCTCCGGACCTGGACGAGTGCAGAGGTGTTTTTGCTGGGGTTGGGGGGTCCCCGCTGTCCCCGCGCGCCCACCTGGGGATGGTGATGCACTTGGTGCTGGCGCTCTGCGTGGTGATCGCCTTCTCCAGCTCGTCCAGCTGCCCCGTCTTCTTCAGTTTCTTCACCAGGCTCTTGACCGCTTTCTCGCACCACTTCTCCTCCTGCCCGTTCTGCTCGCCCTTCTTCCAGCCCAGCAGGCGCTTCACGATCGGGGGGGTGAAGGGCAGGATGGACGACATGGTGGGGCGGGCGCGCGCGGCGGCGGGGAGCTCGGCCCAGCCGGGCCGCGCGCCCCAAACTTCGCCCCAACTCCGGCGAACTTTGCGGGCTGCGGCGCGCGGGGCCCGGCGGCTCCGGGCGGAGGCAGCGGCGGTGGCGAAGGCGAAGGCGCGGGCCGAGTAGGGCAGGCCCCGCGTGCGGGGCGGAGGCGGCGGCCGCGAGGCTCCGAGTGGCAGCAGAAAGTTTGGGTTTCCGCACGGGGTGGCTGTTTGGGTGCCGCCTCCGGGCAGAAAAGTCCAACCCCCCGCCCGGCCCCGCTACCCGGGCGCTCAGGTCTCCCCGCCCTGCGCGCGCCGCCCGCTCCCGTCTCCGTTTCATGCAAATCCGCGTGCAGCCTCCTCGCTGGCGCTGTCACCGCCCCCTCAACGCCGGGGCTCCCGCTCCGCCCCCGCGCCCCGCGCCTCCGCCCCCGCCCCCCCCAGCCGCCGTCCCCGCCCCAAGCTGCCCACGTGGGCTACCGGGCCGGCAACTATCTCGACTCGGACAGGAAAGGGCCGAAGCCGTAGTAGCAGCCGGGGAAAAGAGAAGGGGTCCTAGGAAAGGGGCGACATGAGGGCCCCGGCGTGGGACGCAGAGCGCGGGGCGCACCTGAGGAGACTCGGCAGGGAGCACACGCGCGGAGCGCTGGTTCAGGAAGTTAGGTCGCGCTGGTCCCCGATGGGGGCCTGACTCGACACTGGGGCTTCCGACTCTTTCTTCCCCGGTGACAACTCACAGGCCGAAGGCACGAAGTAGCTCTTGGAAGTGGAGAGTTGGGGACCCCAGTGGCAACCCGAACAATAGTTGGAGCCAGAGAGAGTCCCTAGGGCCTTGTGAATCTAGCGCTTAGGAGGAGAAAAGAAGAAGGAAAAAAAAACAAGGACCCGAAGACATCTGTTGAATCCCTAAAGGAATGAATGGGGGCGACCTCGTGATACTTTGTGATCGAAATTCGACACCCAGTAAATAGGACGGAGAGCAGTTTCCAAAGCAGTGAACTTGAAGAGGTCGGGGGGAAAGTGGGGCAAGAGGGGAGTGCTCGAATGTTTCAGTGTTCAAAGTTAGCCAGAAGAGAAACCAAGCGAGGTGGCACTTTGGGGAGCTGGGGCTTTTTGGCCCACCCGCAAAGATCAGGGGCGGCTTTGGGGAGTCACCGCAGGCCCCTAGCGCCTCCCCTTTGGGGCTGGCCCGGTAGGGAGGCTTTTGTTTGCTTTTAACAGCAGGAAACACCCTGTGGTGGGAAAGGGGTTATCTGCAACCCCCGGAGGGCCGGGAGGTACAGAGCCCTGGGGGGCGCGGCCAATCCACAAAGTCAGCGAGGCTTCGGGCCGGTGCCCAGGAGAGCAGAGAGTCCCAAGTGGCCGTGTTAGGACTCGAACCTGGCGCTCTGTAAGGCCTGTATCCTTTGTCTTGCTCCTGCACCCCGCTGCCTCAAGAAGTTGTGGATGGCAGAGTTCTCGACTGAACAGAAGCGCTTTGCGTGGGGCTCGGTGGGACTGTGCGCGAAATGCTTGCTGGCCTGTGAGATGGAACCAGAACGGCTTGCCTCCCGACTTCCGGGGACGTTGTGGGACACTAGAGTGACGCGTTCCCCCAGTCAAGCACCAGCAGGGAGCAGGCCAGAGTCCATGCCACCCAGACTAGCATCGTTTGAGGAGCCTGGTAGCCTCACTCCAGAGAGAGAGGGCTGCCTGACCTCAAGAGCCTGGAGCTTGCGGCCTAGAGAAGCACCGAGGGGTAGGGGCTGGGGGTGCCCTGGACGCACAGAAAGAGACCCGCTGGCTGGTGAAGGCTTGAGGCAACCCAGTGAAGCAGAAGCTGGCTCTGAGCTGTCTGGACTGGCTTTCCCACTTCCACCTCCGAGGTCCTCGAAGGACAGCTGTTGGCACAGAGACATGAGCAGCAGAGGAGGTTTGGGAGGTCCCTGGAATGGAAAGGCGGCCTCCACGCACTCCACCCTCCTCTTCCCAGGGGAGGAAGCAACTAGACAGCCAGCAAGTCGCCCGGACAGGCTCACACTGTCCTCTGCTTCCTTCCTGCTATCACCAATGAGTCGGGATGGCCGGGCACAGAAAAATCCTGGGCTGAGCCTGCATGAATCCGGAGGTGCTGTGTCTGGCTGGTTCTCACTCCCCTGGCTTCGGCTGGTCCACCTGGAGCCTGGGAAGGTGAGGAACTGACCCCTCTTGTGGCCGAGGTGACCCACATGCCCTCTCTGCTGTGGGCTATAAACAGGCTGCGCATGGATGGGACTCCGCTATGGCGCCTGGTGTCTTGGGGCCCAGCCAGGCCTGCCATGGAGAGGGTGGCCTTGTCCTTGGGAGGGAAACACTAGCCCAGTTAATTTTTCATCAGGGTAAGTGCAAAGTTCAGGAGAGGCCAGCTAGGGGCAGAGGCTGTGGCTCAGTGTCTCTGGGAATTGTCAGCCTCAGGAGAGACACTCCACCATTCCCAGGGGCTCCCAGGGGGACACCTGGCTTATAGTTATTTCCCACCACTGGGACATTCTGTCAACAGATGGTGACTCTGGAAAGGCGCTGGAATCACTCTGTCTTCACACAGCCCAAAAGGGGCGGGGGGGGGGGCAAGTCAGGACTAGATCCTTTATCACAGGCCCTCTTGCTGGGGTATTGACGAACACCCATAATCCCAGCACTCTGGGATCTCAGCTGAGGTAGGAGTGCAAGTTCAAGCCCAGCCTGCGCAACTTAGTGACTTAGCAAAACTCTGTCTAAAAATTAAAAAAATAAAACAGGGCTGGGCAAGCATCTCAGGGGAAAGGCTCTGGATTCAGTCCATGGTACCAAAGGAGGAGGGGGCTCTGCCTCCAAGCAGGTCTCCTGTTGTGTACCCCGGGAGTACCTTCTGCACCTGGCCTCACCTGGTACCAGACAGCTTCTGGGTTAACCTCAGCACCACTACTTCCGGTTGTGTGACCATCCGCACATTCCTTACCTCCATGTGTCAGTTTATTCAGCCATAATATGGGAGTGTTAGGAACCTATGCTTTAGGATTATTGGGTGGGATCAAGTCACATGACTGCTGTGCAGCACATAGTAGGTCTTCAATATGCATGAATGTGGTGGATGCTCACCACAGAGAGCCTAGCAGCAGTGAGAAGCAGTTAGACCAATTCAAGTGAAAACCACAGCAAGAAGTAGCCAAATGCTACATTGTTACCTATCCTATACACAAGCCTATTTTGAAAGCTATCACAGGATGAACTACTTCACACATTAGGAGGGATATTGGGGGAGTTATTTTAAAGAGTGAAACAATAAAAGTGATACATAATTTCAAAACAAAATGGTAAGAAATTAATGATTATTACATTGCATGTTGTTATCTTCAAAATAGTTCAGATTACAAAATATAGACATGCAAAGTTTATCAAACAATGTGATGAACTGATTGAAAGGATATTAGTCTTTTTTTTTTAGAACCGGGAATTGAACTCAGGCCCTTGTGCTTGCCAGGCAAGTGCTTATTCTCCTGAGCCATCTCCCCAGCCCGATATTAGTCTTTAAATCTGAAAAATAATAAGTGTTAGAAAGATAGAATTGGAATTCTTGCACATTGCTGGCCAGAACTTAAAATATCGCTGCCACTCAGAAAACAGCACGGAGACACCCCAGAAAGGTGAGCAGAGAATTATGATATGGAAACCAGGTGTGGTGTGCACATTTGATATACTGGAACTGGGGAGGCTGAGGCAGGAGAATCACCATGAGTTTGAGACCGGCCTGGGCTGTCTTCGTCTGCCTGCTACACACACACAGAGACATACAATTATGATATAACCCTGAAGGCCCACTTCTGGGAATACACATAAATGAAACAAAAAGATTTGAAGAGTCATTCATACACCCAAATTCATACGCAGCATGCATGCACACAATGGGATATTAATTGGCCTTACAAAAGAAAGGGAGGGCTGAGGAGATAGCTCAGCAGTCTAAGTGCCTGCCTGGGAAGCACTAGGACCTGGTTCAATCCCCAGTACCACATGCTGTGCCAGCCCTGGAGCCCTGGGTGTGCTGTGCAGGCCACCAAAATCAGGCATGGTGGTGTGGACCTATAATCCCAGTGCTGAGGAAACTGAGAGAGGAGGATCATTAGGGAGTCTGAGCTGTATAGTGAGCCCCTATACCACATAAATAAAAGATT
>NDGN011462691.1:0-37235 GCA_002564285.1 Tympanoctomys barrerae
CTCACCCACCCACTCACCCACCTCTCACCTATCCACTCACCCCTCTCACCTACCCATCCACTCACCCACCCACTCGTCCGCCTCTCACCCATCCACCTGTCCGTCGATCCATCCACCCACACACATAGCCATCCATCTTTTTTCCTTCCTCCCTCTTTTCTTGCTTTCCTCTCTTTCATCCACCCTACTGACTCACCCATGCATCCATCTTTCACCACCTCTGCCACCCACCCACGCATCCACTCATCCATCCATCCAACCATCCATGCAGCAGAAACTTATTAGGAAATGACTGTGCCGTGTTTTATTATAAGCAGCACCGAGAGACCTCGAGGAGGCGTGCTGTACTTTGGAGGACGGGCATAGATCGTATTGATGCTCACTGGGGCTGTTGGGATTGGAATGGCCTTCAAGTTATGCCAGGGGTGGAACGTAGCTAGCTGTGCAGGGCCGGCCTGGCGAGCACAAAGCCCTGGGTTTGGCTCCTGGCGCCCTCCCCAATAAATAAATAAAGTTGGCAAGTGAAGCTTTCAGAACTCCCTTCTGGAAACTGGTGACCGCCAGTGAATTCAAATGAGTCTCGGGGAGACCTGCATGGCCACGTTTCCTAGACCTCCTAGGGTAGAGGAGAGCGTGTGCTGGTGGGAGGGCTCCGCTGGCTCTGCAAGGCAGCGTGCTCCGGGACAGGCTTGGTGTGCCGGATGCGGCTGGCTGATGTGGGCACAGCACGTGGGCCTGGGGCCTGAGCATCCGAGCCGCTCTGGAAGCCTGCAGCCCTCCGGGGGCCCTGACCGCCTGAGCCGTGGCTCCCTTATCTGCAAGCCTGCACTGTGGAGCAGCCCCTTGCTGTCCTTGGCAGCTGCAGAGTGGCAGGTCTGTGTTCTCAAGGTCCTGGAGTCCTGGGAGCTTGAGTCTTGGCTCAGCCGCATGGCGTGGGATGCCATGTGAGCAATAACCGTAGTTGCTATCCCTTGGAACAAGGTGCCTGATACCCTCAGCTCACAGAAGTTGTTTGGACTCCTGGTCTGCTGGCTCCACGGCAGGAAGTGGCCTCGTGGAGGGCGTGGAGGAGGAGAGCCGCCCACCATTGGCACCCAGAGGCAGAGAGATGAGAGGGCTTCAGACTGCACGCCCTGTCCAGGCAGGCCCCTCCCAGGGCGCATCTGGCCATGAGCCCGCACAGGACCAGATCCACAGATGAGCACAGCGCCTGTCGCCCACAGCCCCGCCGCCACACAGGAGAACCGGGGGACACCCTGGACCTAACCTAGATGGAGGTCGTGAGCTTCCTGCACACCCCGCTTTCCTTAGCGGTCTAGAGCCGTGGTGCCCAAGGGCCCGAGTGACTGCATACTCCACCGGGGCTGAAGCTGCAACTGCCAGGACTCCTGGTGTCGCGGTGTGCACAGGTGCAGACGGCACGAGGGCAGCCTGCGCAGGGTGACTGTCTTTTGGGGGCGATGACAGACGCAGAAGGAAGACGGCACAAAGTCATGGCGACGTGGCCAGTGTGTGAGCGAGCCACGCACAGTGGCGCTGGAGAGCCAGCCCTGCTGAGACCCTGGTCTGGGGTGTCAGCCTCTGAAACTGGGAACCGCGTTTCTGTCCTGGAAGCCAGCCAGTGGCGGTTGTTCTGTGGTGGTCCCTGGAAGGCACGCTGTGTCCACGTCCCAGTGCTGCACCTGGGGCATCGTGGCCAGGCCTCGCACACCGCATCGGCTTCCTCCTGGAGCACCCTTTCCTCTGACAGCAGTGTCCGGAGCACGGTCATCCTCTGCATGGAGCCATAGCCGTCCTGGCAGACCGGAGGCAGTCCAGGTGCGTGCGGTGCCGTGCTCAGGTGCAAGCCCACCGAGTCTCCAGGACGTGTGTGGGACCAGCCGCAGCCTTCTGTACCACAGAGTGGCCGGCACCTCTCTCCGTTACGTGAGGCCATCGTTCTCTGGTCTGAGAGTCCCCGCCTGGCTGAGGCAGTTCTGTGTCCCTGCATGAGAGCGGGGATGCCTTTGCTGCGTCCTTGGCGACGTTTCTGGCCGAGCTGTGTCTTGGTCTCAGCTGTGCTGAGGCTGTGGCCCTCCTTGGGAGTCTTTCCTCGGGACCCCGACCCACTAGTGAGCATGGGGACCTTAGCATGTGGGTGCGTGGTTGCCAGTGGGCGACAGATGGCCCTATCAGGAACCCAAAAGGACGTGCCTGCAGTGTCCAGACAGAGCCAGTAGGGCATTCACAAACTGGCACTTTTCCAGCAGCTTGAATTTTTAAAAATGCTCTCAGTTCCAAAGAGTGGGGAGCAGAGAGCAAGGCGGCTGGGAGGGACAGCTGGAGAGTGGGAGCAGAGGACAGGGTGCCTATGCTGGGTGGCCTGGCCCGGCCCGCTGTGTCACTAGCCCCAGCTGAGGAACCACGTCACCACAGCCTTCAGGACTCAAGGCGTCCTCAGTCACAGCGAAGAAGAGCCCCAGGCCAGTTGCAGCTGGTCTGCGACTGTGCTGTGTGATGTGGGGCCTCCTAGTCCCCTGGCGTCTGTGTTTTGCCACTGGACTCCCACAAGGCCATCTGGCCATGAGAGCTGGGGGCAGGTGCAGGCCAGGAGGTGTCCTGTGTTTGGCGGGGCCTGCGGGGCCCGGGCTGGCAGGAAGCATCCTCTTCCCTCTTGCCCTGTCCCTCACTGGTCTGGGGCTCATGGTGAGGCGAGCCTCTGCACGACAACAGGTGGTGGTGATGTTGCTGGCTGGCTGGCAGATCAGTGTGCTGGCTTCCCTGGACCCAAACAGGGCAGCTGCCCGGCTTTCTACATGCATTCTGAGAAGAACTCCACGGGCTGGGATTCACTGTGCCATGTCTGGGGCCCGGGTGTCTTCTTGGAGTGGCTGGGTTGCCTCCCTGCATTAGAGTGTGTGTTCTGTCTTTGAGGAGTCGACCCGCTTTCCAAGGAGTCCACTTTCCAAGGCGGCTGTTTGCTTGCTAAGGGCCCTTCTGAAGCCCACACAGACTTGTCCAGGTCATGAGCGGAGCCAGGACTTGAACCTGCAGCTTTTCTCCTGGCCCGAGGCCCTTCCCCTTCCACCCAGAGACTTGTAGGAGCTCTGGAGGCGCTGCCACCTCCTCGCCCTACAGACAGTGCCAGGAGCTTCCCTCAGGTGGAGCATGGCTGGGCCCACACGTTGGCTGAATGAGGGAGCCCCACCTGTGCCGGCTGGGAGGACAACCGCCCCAGAAGAGGGCAGCCTGTGACCCTGGGACAGGGCGTGAGCAGACACACTGGACAGCGTGCATCGCAGGGACGCTGCAGGGGGCGCTGATCCCCACGTTCCTGTGTCCCCTGGTGGGCTTCTGTCCGAGGGCAGCCAGTGTTCAGATCCGCTGTGGTCGGGGCGCTCCTCCTCCTCCTCCTCCTCCTCCTGGGGTTCTGGGGGCACCCCGCCCTCAGGCCATTCTCCTCTGCGCACGGCAAGGTAATGCTGCTGCTCCCGCATCTTTCCCGGTACATGGGTCAGGCATCGAGGGCTCTGCAGGAGCCTGGTGCGCAGCGGGCAAGCGGCGTGTGCTCTCCTCACTGCAGCTGGCTGGGCCGTGTGGCTGCGGACGGCTGGGTGCTGGGCCGACGGAGGGAGTCTAGAGCCTGGCCAGGACAGACGCCAGCAGTGATGAAGGGAAGGGACGCAGCCCCAGGTGGATTCTGCTCCAGGCACTGCCTCAGCAGCAGCGGGGCGGGAACAGCAGAAAGGGGACAGAAGGCTCCGCGGGGCTGCCTGAGGCTGAGGCTCCAGCCTCCTAGCCTGAGAGACCTGTAGCTGGAAGCTGAAGCAAGGCCTACCCTGAGCTGCACACCCACAGACTGAATAAGGGGAAGGCCCACAGACTGGAGGGCACCCCCACTGACTTGCCTGCGGGCTTGGACTCGCCCACAGGCTCAGACACGCCCACTGACTGGGGGACACGCCCCTGACTCATGCCCCCTGGCTCCGGCACGCCCACTGACATGGACAAGCCCACAGACCCAGGACTCGTGGCTGCATTCCACTGACTCCCACACAGATCTCTCTCTATAAGGGCAGCTGGCCTGTGTGTGCAGTCTCTAAAATAGCTCCCTTGAGCACCCCCTGGCCCTGTGCAGCATGGCTGGCGTGCCTGTGGAGGTCTCCTGCTTGGAACAGCAGTTCCCGGGGAGGTCGTTGCTCGCTGTTGTTCTGGATCTGCCATCAGGGGCGCAGGGTGATGAGGAAGCTGCAGCCTCCTGTCCTGTGGGGGCGCGAACCTGGCCCGAGAACCACCGCCCACCACAGCAAGCACAGCCCAGCGCCTCCTGGGCAGCCCAGGCCCCTGCTTGTGAAGGTCGCATGGCCGTGGAGCCCTTGTGTGTCTGCCTGTGACCCCCAGGGGTCGGCCCCCTACGCCAGAGCAGACCTAGCTTGTGCGTATCCCGGACTCCTGCGCTGATATCACCTTGGTGATTCCTTTGGCAGCAAGGACAGGCGTCAGGCCTGAGGGAGTCTGCAGCGGGTCCCCACCGGCAAGGAGGGGCGCAACTCCACCAGCAGAGCCCCACACGGGCCGCGCAGTGGTGGGCGCATTGCACTCTCTGCTGCCCCCTGGCTTCAGGGCATGGACAGTGGGCTCTCTGCCCAGGTAATCTGTACTCTGGGGAAGGGGCAGGTGCTCACTGGCTACAGCCACTCGGGTATCTATTGAGTGAGAAGGCTTGGCTCCACCCTGTGCTCTGAGAATGTGCATCTGGCCTGGGCCCACGTAGTGCCTGCACCTTGGCACCCTGTCTCACAGGCTGTGTTGCTGTTGCTGGCGCCTTCACCTGCCTGCAGAGAGTAGCTGCGCGGCTCTCACCTGTTCTGCCCCAGTTGTGTGTGCTGCACATAAGAGAGACGGGGGCTGGTGTGGAGCTGCATCCCCAGCTCGGAGACTCTGCAAAGGCCAGAACCACATCTCGAGAGTACTGCAGTCCCTTGGGCTTCAGCGTGTCAAAGCCCCACAGTATCCTGTCCTTCAGCTGTCTAATTCCCTCTGTGCCGGAACCCAGGAGATTAGCCTAAGTCACAGCGAAAGCCAACAGACAATTTCTTATTAACATTTATATTGCTTTTCTTTCTGTTTCTTGGCCGGCTCTGCATCTTGGGATGCACAGAGAAGGCTTTCATTTCAGCGATGGGTGTCCCTGGTCATCACCCTGCCCCTGCATCACCCTGGGACTTCAGGTGTGGTGGATGCAGGGCCCCAGGAACAGAAGCAAGGCACAGCGCTCTGAGCTGACACCGAGGCCAGATTCAACCAGTGTGCAGGCATGGCAGGGCCGCTGCCCCTGTGCTGTGCAGGGCCTTCACCTCGAGCCGTACAGATGCCCCTCAGTGCCAGCACTGTTCTCTGTCGCTCTGCCTCAGGGCTGTGCTCTGAGCCGCACAGATAAAGCAACTCAAGCAGCAGCGTTCACCCTCCCGTGTTCAAGGCCCTGCTCTAGGGCAGTGGTGAGGGTGAGGGAGAGGGGCTGTCCCTCTTCACAGGGGCCCAGGGCCAGGCTGAGAGGGAGAGACGAGGACATCAGGAGGACTGGGGCCTTTATTTCCACTCCTGGCGCTGGTTACGCTGGGCCCTGTTCCCGAGGCTGTTTGCTCTCCTGATGCTCCACCAAGGGACAAGGAGCTCCTGCGGCCTCCCCACGCCTGGCAGTTCAGCCCAGCATGGGTGGAGCCATGCCAGCTGAGTCCAGGGTCTGCAGAGTGCTGGCAGCAGGTGAAGGGGACCACGGGCCAGGCTAGAGGCTCTCGCCCTGGCTTCTGCTGGCAGTGGGAGGCAGAGCCTGTTGGGCGCTGCTGGGCTGGCGTGAGGGTTCATGACGGCAGGGTCCAGGCCCCGGTGACGGTGGCTTACACCGAGGGCCTTGGGATCCCCTGTTGCAGCCAGGCCAGCCTGAGACGTGGCTCCTTGGATCGGCCCCGCCCATCTGCCGCAGAAGGCAGTCCTGAGGCCCCCTGGTGCCGAATGCTAGGAAGCAGAGTGCAGAGAAGCGCTGGGGGACTCTGCACCGGGTGACCGCGCCTCCTGCCCCACGTGCTCCTCACACAGCTTCGCCTCCCCCATCTCAGTGGTGCTGTCCCCTGCGAGGCGCGCTGCTCCTGCACAGCCCAGCGATTCTCGGGCCTTCCGTGCGCACTGGCATAGCGCTCTTGGGGGCTCCTTCACCCTCAAGGGCCTCACTGGAAGAGCTTCTGCGTGTCCTGCGGCCGGGCCTCCCCAGGAGCAGAGCACAGGCTCGAGGGCAGCGCGGTCCTCCTGGGCCTCTGCACGCTGTTCCTCAGGTTCTCTCTCCGGCCAGCATGGAGGCTGCTCGGTTGTGCCCTGCACCCCAGGCCAGCCTGTGGCCCTCAAGGGCTGCTCTGTGCCCCCAGGATAGCTGGCTTCTCTGCCCGGCCTGGCACTGCTGCCATCTGTGGCCTGCCTGGCCTGCCCTCTCGAAGCCCTTGACCTGTCTACAGGCCCCCCGCTGAGACGCTGCCGCCACTGTGTGTGTGCCACTGCTGTGCAAGCCCGGTCCCTCCGTGTTCCTCATCCACAGAGATGCCACAAAGCTTTATCGTTGGACCCCTAAGCCACCAACTTCACAGAACCCAGGGGATGTTGGCGTGGCTCTTACGTGTAGGACTCGGCTACCCCAGGCCAGCATCAGCCGGGAGCACAGCACTCCTGAGCGCTGAGGGGCAGCATCACATCTGCGGCCCTCCATCACCGTGGAAGGTGAGCCTGCCCCGTCCCAGCCCTGGCGCTGGGGAGTGTACATTCCTCGGGGAATTGCAAAGAGCTGGGCCAAGAAGAGCAGATGAATTCCTGCTGTCTGAGCTAGTTGGGGTGCAGGCCCTGGGGAAAGCTTTCGCCTGGCAGCGGGTGGGCTAAGGGTAAATCAGCGTATCGGAGAGTGCGGCTTCTTGGGACATAGCGGCTGCCCAGAGCCCGTGGCTTGAGAACTGGTGTCCAGCTGAAGAGCAGAAGGAAGCCTCTGGAGCTGGACTTGCAGCGTCCAGGAAGGACATAGTAACTAAAGGGTACTATTAGCCAACAGGTCCTTCCACAGGCGGAATCAGAACCCCCTACAGGTTGCGCACCTTGTGTTGTTTGGAGCAGGAGTAGCCCCTCCAGCAACAGGTGATGCGGCTGCTGCACAGCAGGGCACAGGAAGCAGTAGGACTCCCGCACTGTCCCCTTGGCTGAGCAGGACCCAGCACACCCAGAGCTGAGCTGCAGCACACAGCCCAGGGAAGGAGACAGGCAGGAGAGCCCCAAGCCGGAGCAGACGCCCACCGCCGAAGTTTGCTTCCAAGCCCACGGCCAGCATGGAACCCGGCTTTCAACTTGGTCCTCTTTGAAGAGCGTCATAGAGAGCCCAGCAGCACACTGCAGAAGGAAGCTCGGGATCCGGGTTTTGATGCCTGCCTGCCAGTAATTAGGTGTGGGACTGTGTCCGTCTGCATCCAGACAGGCGGGGACTCTTCGAGTTCAGACAGGAGCAGATTCTTTGCCATTGATGTCTGGCAGAGCCAGGAGCAGTTGGGGCAGGTGCCCAGCCACTGCCGGGGGATCGAGGCCCACAGGAGCAGACCACAGGGAGGCCGTGGCCAGACACCGTGGGTCCTCGGCAGCTGAGGCCAGCTTCGGGGCCTCCTGTAGGACTGCCCCTGCACATTGGCATCCAGCTTGTTCTCCATGCTGTAGTGTCCTTTCCCATGTGCAGAGGTCCCTCTGCTCCTCCTTAGGGCTGAGCCGTCTTCCACGGGGTCAGGGTCACGCTGCTTGCCTGTTCCTCTGGGTGCACAGTGGGGATTTCCCACCATTGGGCCATCATAAAGAATTGTGCTGGGTTTTTTAAAAAAAATTTAATACATAAAACTAAAGCTCACTGAAGTTTATGTGTGTCCACACCACATTTTTTTTGTGATGCTGACTTGGGGAAAGTGGAGTTTCCTTTGGAAAATGAATATGATGGGTTCAGTGAAGTGACAGCCTGCAGCTTTGGCTCCCAGGCAGCGGTGCTGACCAGCTGGCGGAGTCAGGAGACAACTCTGGGGGCCAGCGTCTGAAGGAGTGGCGAGGGTTCAGGTGCTAGCCTGTGTTCCGGGCTTCATCAGGGGTGGTTGACAGACTGACCGGAAGCTGTCAGTTACAGTGAGGTCTTTCTGTTCAGCCACCCATGTTATGGTGCTGAGGCTGAACCGAGGGCCCTGCACGTGGCAGCGAGCACTGTGCCGCTGAGCCCCCTCCCAGCCTGCGTGGGCTTTTGATTTCAGAAACTGATTGGTAGGGAAGGGTGAGCTGGCCTGACTGGTGCAATGCAATGTCTCCTAATAATCGACAATTTCAATTATAATTTTTGCCAGTTAATGGGAACTGGTTCCATTTTAGCATTTTAACAAAAGCATGTTACTCTCAGGAAGAAATTAGTGCAGTAACAAGGGCGAGGCTTATGCCACAGGGCAGATCACAGATAGCTGTTGACGATGAGGTGGACAGCGAGCAGTGAGAGCGAGACCTGGAGGGAGGGCACCCCCGTCTCTCCTGGGGTCCGCACGGGCCCGTGCCCTCTTCCTCCTGAGCCGCTCAGGACCTGGGGTTCCAGGTGTCCAGGAGGGGGTGGCAGAGTCAGAGAGGCCTTTGCGGTGTTTCTTGGAAACCAGTGGTGCAGGGCTGGGCACGCCGGGCACTGGAGGGACGAGTGGCGCCTGGCGCTGCCGTGTGCGGTGTCTGAGGGTCGGATGGCGTGAGCAGAGACCCTGGGGCTACATACGGTGACCAGCGCTCGCGCCCTGCATGGTCCGCTGGCCAGTGAGGAGGGAGCCGCGCACTGTGCTCTCCTCCGGGGACCCCTTATGGGCCTGTGAGTTAGAAGCACTGAGCCACAGCAAATCTGCTTAACGCTTCCCTCCCCTTTGAGGAAAGGGCAGAAGGCAGAGGCTGCCCTTCTGGACCAGCATGGCCTCCTCCTCTCCCAGGTGTCAGAGGGTTAGCACTGAGCCCTGGACCCTGCCCAGCTGCGGTGCGGTCACCCAGCGTTAGAGCTCACGTGCCCGCCTGGCGCCGTTTACTTTCCTTTGCTGGCTGCCTTGCAATCCAGGAGGTGGGAGGCTTGCAGGTGTGCGGGACCGGGTGACTTGGGCCTCTACCAGCTCTCCCCCCCGCCCCCCTCCCAGGGTTTCCCCTGCAGGTCTCCAGGGCTCGTCCTCTCCAGGGCTGCCCCCTCCTCAGGGCACCCTGGTGGAAGGAGCTGGCTGGGAGCCTTCAGCCTTCTCCCTTGGGTCAGTGGCTCCCACCCCTCCTCTCCATTCTCCCCCCGCCTGGCCACCTCTGCGTCCTTTGGGAATCGCACCTCTGTCCTTCTTATCTTTGTGTTTGGTCTCCCCGTTTGGTCACCTTCCCTCTGCTCTGCACCCCCTTCCTGTGTCTTCCTCACCTTGAGGCCCCGTGCGCCCCCTTCCTTCTGTCTTCCTCTCCTGGCCCACTGCCCCTCTTTACTCTTATGTTTTTATCATCTTGGCACAACAAGTCCCCGAGCCCCTGAGGGTATGCGTCTGCCCCCCTTCAGTTGGCCGGCCGAGGGCGGCGCTGACCCTGCGCCTGTGCGTGGAGGTGCGATGCCTACCTGGGCGCTGACGGCCCTGAGTGGCCTGGGGTCCTGCTGGAGGCCCGCGCCCGACACAGCCGGCACACCTGCCGGCCTGCAGTGTGCACTTCCACATGTAGGCGCGGAGGACACAGATGTTTGCTTTGCCCAAGTGCGGCTCCCAGTGTTCCTGGTGCTTCAAGCTGTGTGCACACTTGGACGAGGGCCCAGAACGGGCCACACCCACACACTCGTGCCAGCTGCAGTGGTGGGCACAGGGGCACAGGGCAGCTGCACATGGAGGGGGGCGGAGGCTGTGCTGGGCAGGCGGTGTGGGGGAGGAGCGAGCCAGGTCCTCACGGGCTGTGGGTTCCACTCACAGGCACGGGACTTGGCCTTGGAAGAGCCTCGCTGTCTTTAGCTCCACTTCGTAGGTGCCCTGTGGCCCTGGTGCAGTGCCGAAGGGGAAGCAGAAGGAGGTCAGCATGGTGGCCAGGGCGAGTGGCCCGCCTGGGCGTGGCCATGTGCACCAGCTCCCCAGCAGTTGGAGGCTGGAGGACTGCGAGTTGGAGCCTGGGAACCTGGCGACTCAGCAAGACCTGCCTCAAAGTAATAAAGAGTGGCACAGCACCTTCCTGGCAAGTGCAAGGTCCTGGGTTCGATTCCTAGTAGCAATAAAATAATAAATGTACAGAAGAGCTCGGGGTGCTCAGTGCTGAGGCCCGGGGGTCAACTGGAGCAGACCTGAGTTTTGACCCCAGCCGCCTGGTCTCCTTGCTCAGAGAGCTGGGGTGGTGCAGTAACACATCTGGCTGTAGAAGCCTCCCACACAAGTAACTAGTGGCCTATTCATGGTATTCCTTGAAAACGTTTTGCGGTGACAACTTGCTAAAATTTAATATTCAGGGCAGTGCTGCCACAACTCTGCAACAGCTTCGGGTATAAATCTACCTTAAAGATACACAAGTACAAATTATGCAATTTGATTTTTAAGTGCTTTTTCAGCAATATAAATAATGAAGTGTGTCGGAACTGGCAGGTATAGTGCATTACATTGAGTGCAATTAAAACACCGTGATATTTTTAAATTAACAGGAAAAAAACTCAGTGGCAGAATTAAGAAATCCGAGCCTGTCTCCGCAGCCTCCTTGGGCTGGTAACTGACCGGAGATTGCAGAGGGCAGCGGAAGGCCCATGCCGTGGGCCTGGAGAGCCGCAGCCGTCACGCTTTCCGCCTGGGGTGCGTGGTGCTGCTTCTGTGTAGCAGAGAGATGACATTCCCGGCAGCGCCGTGTTCTCGGCTTTTTCTTTATTTTGAAGGCAGGTGACAAGAGAGTGGGAATAACGCCTTGCCTCCCCTGGATGCAGTCCCTGCAGCGTGCACGGGGGGGGCTCTGAGGAGAGCTGCAGGGCCGGGCTGGGTAGCGCAGCTTCCTCTTCCTTTCTCACTCCCGGGCTAGGTCCTACTGCGTGTGGCTTCCGGACACCCGAGGCCCTCCACAGCGAGGTCCTCTCCTGGGTAGTAGTGTTCTGACGAGAGCTCATGCTTCCCTGGCTGCTCCTAGCTGCTGGGGCCCAGTGATCCCTGGCTCACCTCCTGAGTGCATCTGCACACCACTTGCGGGACATGGGCCCTGGCCACCCCGAGCTGGGCACAGCCTGTTAGGGCAGACACACAGGGAACCTCCGAATCTGTGCTCTGTCACCCTCAGAGGGAAGGGACTGGGAAATGCTCCAGGACTGTGCGGAGAGACTCCGCTGTCCACGCCCAGGGTGCTGCCCCTGGCTCCATCCAGTTTCAGAGAAACCTGGGCTCTGCAGAGGGTGCATCCTTCTCCTGCATCTGCCTTTCAGTCTGTTCCCATTTGACCCTCTGTCGCAGCCAGCAGCCCTGGCCCACTGTCCCTCTGGCCTGAGCATCCTACGTCCATGGTGGGGTTGTGCCCTGCACTGAGGCCCAGTGCTGAGTCTGGTGGAACCCAGGAACCCCGCGGGGCTGGCTGTCTGAACCCATGTTTTCGGACTTAGGGACAGTGCACCCGGCTGGCCTTTACTGTGTGGAGCTTCAGCTCCTCTGTGCACCAGGGTTCATTCGTGGTGTCACAGGGCTCGGTGCACCTCTGGGTAGCTCTGTCCCTGGAGGAGGCTCAGCGAAGCACCTGCTTCCAGCAGCAGTGGGGAGGGCTTATCCCCCACGCGGCGCTCGGGTGGAGGGCCTGCTGTGGTCACCCTGTCCCTGAGCAACGGCAGTCTGGGTCCATGGGAGCACGCAGAGGTACTGTGCTGGCACTGCTGCTAAAGACAGAGCCCGTGGAGCTGGGTCTGCCTGTCTCGGGGACCACGGGGGCCAGAGACCAAAGTGGCAGGGTGGTTTCCTGCTCACAGGAAGTCTTATAGCAAGGGCTCTGTGCATGTCCTCTGCATGGAGCTCCGGGCCACTCCTGTTGGAATCTGGGGTGAGCACCTTGGGCATGAGCTCCTGCTGCTCCTCCTTCCTTGGGCTGCTGTCCCCATAGCCCTTGTAGAGGAGGCCCTTCCCTAAAGCCCCATCGTGTCTGTGTGGCTTTGCCACCAGCTCCTCAGGCCTGCTTTGGCCTCCTCATGCTCAGGGGTCCTGCGCTAGCCCCTCTGCACTGGGCTGGTGCTGAGGGAGCACACCCCAGGCCACACATTCCGACTAGCTCTGCCCACTGTTCCCCTCAGGTTGCAGACCCCAGTGTTGTGCCCCACTTTCCCACGTGAGACGTGTTGGGGTATGTGCCCACCTTGCCAAGCACAGCCCTTTCTACCCCCACAGCCCCACACGTGAGGCGTGCCACGGGGCCTCCCCTCCTTGGCTGTGGGCCCAGCATTCGGGAGATGCCCATGACCCCTGCCACGGGCCCTGTCCGGCACTGACCTGCTGCCTTCCCCACCCCAGGAACTTGGCAGGGCCCCACTGAGCTATGGTGGCCAGCAACTGGGTGACTGGGCAGTGGGGACACCATGGTGGTGTCCTGTGCAAGTGTAGGGGTGAGTTGGGGCATGAGCTGAGAGGACGGCAGCTCAGGAAACCAAGCACTGGGAGCACCGGAGCTTCTGCCTGACAGAGAGGGAAGCAGAGAAAGAGGACAAGAGGGAAGAGGAAAGGACCCGATGCTGGCCGTGGAGAGAGAGCACCCAGGCCCGCAAGGACAGGGATGTTCTGATCGTTGATGGCCCGCTGTCCCCGTGCTAACCCTAAGCCTTTCCCCGACCCCCGTCTTTCGCCAGTTTGAGTGAGTTTCGGCCCCTTGCTCCAGTAGGGAGTAGGCTGAGGCCTGCGTGGAGTCCCTGTGTCCCCTGCTCTTGCCTGAAGGAATCCTCATCCCCCTTAGCAGCTGGCCTGGTGAGGAGAAGGCTCGCAGCCAGGTCTTCCAGGATGGCTTGGCAGGTGACGACCTGCAGGTCAAAACTGGCTCTCTGAGTGTTTCCCAAAGAGATTTTTTTTAGAAAAGGCCCAGGCCGGCCTGATAACTCAGCAGACTAAAGCGGACTGAAGCACTTGCTTAGGCAGAGTGCAGCAGCCGGGGCTCGATCCCTGGAGTGCCATGCTGGCCCCACCCGCAGGGTGCACTGAGATGGCGATGGAGACTGGGCGTGGTGGCATGCGCCTGCGATCCCAGCACTTGGGAGGCTGAAAACAGGGGAATCACTACAAGTCCGACCTACTAGTGAGACCCTGTAGACCCTGTCCTAAATATAGAAAAAGAAAAGGCCCATTTGCTTGCTTACACGCTGTCTGAGGCTCCTATTGGTTACAGCCACACGGATCTGCGGACCACCAAGTCTGCGTACTGAGGGCTTTGCGTGAGAAGGTCTTTATTCAAGGTTCTTACAATCGTGATGGGACTGAATGAAATGTCCTTCCGGTGGCCATGATAGAGTTGCATCCGTGGCTCTGCTTTCGTACACTCTTGCTGCGTGATGTGTTGTGGAGATCCCCGGGTCTTTGGCAGATCTCTGCCCTTTCACATGATCTGCATTTGGCTTCCCAAGTCCGTCTCAGAGTCGCCACCCCCCAGCCTGAGGGGTATCCACAGCCGCCCCGCCCCGCCCCTCTAGCCAGCGTGAGGCTTATCAGCCACTTAGGATTTCTCTGCAAAAATATCCTGGTTACCAAAATGTCACCTTAGGACTTTTACCACTAGTGTCTGAAATGCATAAAAACACAGAATTGTCTTTTGGAACAAGAATTTAATAAGCATTTAGACAATCTGCGGGCTTCACAAGGGCCATGATCAGTTAAAATACTGTATGGCATCTGTCCTAACCTCAGGCCCCTTCGCCCACGGCTGTGGCCCTGGGCCGCTTCCCGCATTTTCCTGCACTCAGACAGGAGCAGACATCCCCTGTGGGGTCACCCTGGGAGCTGAGGTGACTCACAGAGTGGTTTCGCCCACTGCCCAGCCACACTTGTGGGAAGGAGAGGTCTTGGGGCTGGCTCTTCCAGGGGGGCCCTGGGAGGTACAGTGGCCCCTCTTGGGACAAGGGCGCCCGAGGCCCTGCCCATCTGGTCTTCAGGCCATCGTCCAGCCTGCTTGTCTCTGCTCGAGGCAGCGTGACTGGCCCGCGCTTGCTGCCTCTGCCCACCAGTCCCCCTTGTGCCCATGTTTTACCGGCTGGCGCCTTGGCCTAGATGCACCCCCCTCTTTGCCCTGCTCCTTTTTGTCGCCCTGGGTCACAGCTCGCTGCCTCCCCCACCGCTCCCTCAGCCTGCACAGAGCCCATCCCGGCCCTCCTTCCTGTTCCCAAGTGCAAGTGCCTTGGAGCGAAGGGGTCAGAAAGGCACGGCTGTTCCTGCCTCAGAACTTGTGGCCCACCCAGGAGAGAGGGCGACACAGATGTAGTGTATTTCTTCTTTTATTTAATGTATTTGTTTGTTTCTGGGTCTCACCACACAGCTTGGACATGTGGGGATCCTGCTGCTTGCAGCCTCCTCAGTGCTGGGATTACAGGCATGCGCTACCATGCCGGAACTCTGACCAGCTCAGTCTACCCTGGGCAGAAGCATGTGGTGCCAGGGATTGAACCCTGGTCCCTGTGCTTGCCAAGCTTGCCTAAGCAGCTGCTTTAGTCTGCTGAGCTATCTCTTTGCCCTTGCAGTGGGTTTGATTGTGCCAAGTTATGTCTCACAGAAGAGGAGCCAGGCGAGGACCACTGCCCAGGCACAAGGGTCCTTCCGGAACGCTGAGCATTGCTACCCCAGAAGGGTGGCCAGCAGTCCAGGAAGGACAGATTGAGATCAAGGGCATCATGCCCAGGGCAATAGGAGTCCATTGCAGAAGGCAAATGCTGTGCGGCCCGTCCGCATGAGGCTCCTCGAGTAATCAGGGTCAGTGACAGAGGCTGGACCACGGCCCAGGGAGTGCGTGTAGGTTTGCTGACACCACTGCGGCCTGTGGCGTTCACTTTGTGGAATCCAGAGGGTCCTGGCACTGGGGGTGCTGGCTGCACCACGGCATGCAGACGCTTAATCCTGCTCACCTGCGGTTCTGCACGGGGAAGTGGGAATTAGGTTAGGGCATTTTTGCCATGATTAAAAATAATTTTTAGGAGCCCTGCTGGCAATGCAGCTGGCAGGCCTCCTGGCAAGGAACAGGTGAGGAGGTAAGAGTTTGGAGCATGGTGTGGCTGGCATGTGGAGCTCAGCAGCCCGAGAGGGGCCTGGAGGCTCCTGGTGGCCACGGAGCTCTGGCACAGTAGGGGGCAGACCCTGGGCCCCGGCCCTGAGCAGCTGGCGGGCTGCTCCCCGACGCGGAGCACCTGGACCCCATCTTTCTCACACCCGCCTCTCCTGCCTGTCACTAAAAACCCTAGCCCTTGCCGGTCTTCATGCTGAAGCAGAACGGCACCCAGGGGTACTGTCTCTGTCCTTGTCCGCGGGCGCCTGTGCCTGGTGTCCTGCACAGCGTGGGTGCCCTGCCCAGAGGTCGTGCTGCATCAGAGCCGCCCCTCCGGAGGTGATGATGGCCACCCTTAACCTTGGTGTGAAGGTGCACACCGTGCCCGTGTCCTCCACGGCTGTGATCTGGGTGAGGGAAGCGTGTCCCAGCAGGCGGACCCCTTACCTCCCGGTGCACTGCTGCAGGGCCAGCACCAGTCCCGTGAGGGCTGGCGCACGAGCTTTGCTGATGGTGGACATGGAGAGCCCAGGCCCAGCCTTGCTAGCTGCGGGTCAGGAGCTGGGGTGCCAGCTGCCCTTGGGCCTGGTGCCCAGGTCACGAGGCCATGTGAGGGCACATGATGGCAGCGCGGCGGGCCTCTGCACACTTCCCGGCAGCCCAGCTCCTCACACTGCTTCTCCCCGAGGCTCGCGATGGCCGTGAGGATTCACCATGACGTAACCCCTCAGGGTTCTCTCAATTTGAAGTTGCCAGATAAATTGGAAAGTTTGTGGTTTGAGTCACGTTGTTGCCACAGATGGTGTGAGGCTGACACTGCTGTGCCGGAGCAGGGTTTCCTTGGGCACAGCTTCAGAAGTGGTGGCGTCCAGCAGCCTGGCACCAGGTCCTTCCCCTTTCTGTGGGGTTCAGCTCCTGAGAGGGCATGACAGGCACAGCCGGGCTGAGGAAGAGCACAGAAGGGGACTAGGGGAGGGTGGGGGCGGGGCGAGCCGGCAGGACCACCGCACGTCACACACCGCCGGCCTCTCTCCCCCCCAGCCCGGTCTGGATGACCTTGAAGCTGGGCCCTGCCAGGGACAGCACTGCCAGGGATGGGCACGAGTCCCCTCCAGGGCGGGCTTCCACCCATGTGTGTGGGTCTCTGAGCCACACTTCTGGCGCCTGAACTCTGGGCACAGGCTGTCACAGCCACAGCAGGTGATAGCGGCACAGCTGTAGACTGACGAGAAAAACAAAACACTTTCCAATGCCAAGGAAGAAGTTCCTCTTCACCGGGCACAGTGGTGCACACGTGTAATCACAGAACCCAGGAGGCTGAGGCAGGAGGATCGCCACAAGTTTCAGGCAAGAAATACAGCATTTTAAAAGGAAAACATCTGTGTATTAAATCTGTAAGGTGATGGTTGGTGCAGGAATTATCAAGCCTGCAGACAAGCTCCAGAGCTCTGGGCCCTGGAGGGCGCCTCACAGGGCTGAGGACGTGCCAGCCTGGTGACTGGACAGGTCAGACCTGAGGAGACTCTGTGCACACTCACTGGGAGCCGCTTTCTGCCCGAGCAGGGCTCTCGGAAACGTGAGGGCAGAGACCGCTGCAGCCGCTGGGCAGGCCCAGGGCTATGGCCTCGCTGTGGGAGGACTGGTTTGGGAACAGGAGCCACAGGTGTGAATGTTGGATCATGGTGGCTTTAGGAGTGGAGTGTCACACACGCCACAGCTGCCACTCCAGAGCTCTGCGAGAGGTCCATGGTGCCGCCCTCCTGCGGCGGGGACCCGGGCAGCAGGCTCTGTGGGCGCCGTTCAGGCCCCGTGCGATTGCCGCTTTCCTGCTTTTCCTCCGTGGGGCTCCCCTGCCCTGCCCCGGGTCCTGGTCATGTCAGAGTGTCCGGCGCTCACCCTGAGCACCATTCCTGCCGGTGGCCGGAGTCCCGCACTCCCTCCTCTCACAGTGCCCTGGTTCGGGCGCCTGTAGGCTACGTGCAGGACCTGACTTCCGCTTGTTGCATGTGTACGGCCTGACAGTTCAGTAGTGAGCAGAAGACGAGTGTGCGAAGCCTGCAGAGGAGACCTTGTTATTTCATTCCTAAGCTCAGTTACTTGTTTACAGGGTGCATGAGCTGCCGGGCACAGGGTCATCTCTCCGGCCTGGGCTCACGTTAGACCATGTTAGACCACGCTGCACGCTGATGTCCCCGTGGGTGATGTTTTTATCACAGCACATTCTGAAAGCCCAGCTTCGCAGACATGGAAGTAGTGCTGGGACTGAGCCCTGAGCCCCGCAGTCCTGGGGGCAGTGTGCGGCGGGGCCCGGCCTGCCATGCATCTCTGGAGTTCCAGGTGTCCTAGGATGCTCCCCGTGTGCCTCAATGCCCTGGGCCCTTGGCACGCAGCTTGGCTTGAGCCTGGGCAACTTTTTCCCGCACGCTGCTACACTGCGTCCTTCGGGCTCCTCGTTGTGGTCTCGGCACAGAAGGGAGGGCGTGCAGCACGCTCCCAAGTCTGCACGGCACAGCGACCCTCCACGCCGGCCTCCTTCCGACCACGTTGCCTTTGCCCCGGGTTCTGGGCCACTCCACTGTCTTCTCTAAGGGAAGGTGTGTTAGTCAAGTGTGTTAGCTTTCCCGTGGCTGAGACACAGTGCCCAACAGGCCCAGCGGCACGGAGGGAGGCTGAATTGGCTCCAGTTGCAGGGAACCCCATCCCTGGCTGGCGCCAGGCGGAAGGCCCTGGAGGGCAGAGCTGCTTCGTGCACGGTGCCCAGAGCGGCAGAGCGGAGGCCGCCCCGCACACCCCACCCAGCACAGCCAGGGCCTGTCTGCCGGTCTGCTAGGTGTTTCTTGATCCAAGTAAGTTGGCAGATCAGGATTATACTCACCGAGGGGACAATGGCAGCCCGTTTTGTTGATGCTTTGTAGATGTGTGAATTGAATGAATTAATGAATATTTTGGGGCCGTGTTGAACATCCTGGTCGACTGTAAAACTCAAAGCAACACTCCTGGACAGACAGGCTGATGAGCGCAGGGCCCCTTCCATCTGTGGGACAGTATCTTTTGTAAACCTGACCGCAGGGACATGCTGTGTCCTTCAGGTCCTGGGACCTGCATGCTCTTTCCGGTGACAGCCGTGTGGCCCCATAAGCTATAACCCAGATCGCAGTGCAGGTCGTTTCCAGCCTTTCATTCATTCGTGCTGGGAGATGCTGGCCTTGTGCACGCTGCTCGGTTCAGAGTCGGTGGCTGTGGGTGACTCGGATGTGTTGCTCCGGCCTTCGCAGGGAGGTAGATTTTCCCGCCCGGAAGTGCAGCGTCCTCACTCGCAAGCGCTGCAGAAGTGTGGCTGTGCTGCAGTGCCTCAGTCTGGAGGCTGAGGCGGCCCGGCCTGAGCAGCTCCTCCCAGGGAAGCAGAGTGCGGCTGGGGCACGAGGGTGGGCGGGCGTGGTCTCCCCAGGGACCCCAGCCCATGGGTCTCAGCTGCTGGTGGCTGTCGAGGAGCTCCACGCTGCCCTGTCGATCCAGTACCTGTTCCCAGGGCAGGCCCAGGAGGTCAGGGGCTGTGCTGCGCTGGCAGTCAAGGGAGAGGAGTGACTTGTGTCCGCACCAGCCGCGTGACGCAGATGGCTCTTCCCTCCCTCCAGCATTGCTCTGCTCCGGCTTTTCCTTTTCCTCCAAAGATGCGGCGGGCCACCACGTTACAGATGGCTGCTCTGCTGCTGAGCAGGACGGCCTGTGCACGAACTTGATGATGAGAGCGAAGGCAGTGCACCCCGGGCCTGCACGCCTCACCTGGGCGCAGCACACTCCGCGTTGTGGTGCTCTCATGCTAAACCTTCTGCCGACTGTGTTAAAAATAAATTTTGTAATGGCCCTGTGGGGCAGCAGAGTGGGTTCCCTACTGAGGCTCTGAGGAGTGAGACTGAGCCCCTGCGAGGCTGGGTTCAGGTGGGCCGCTGTGCGGAAAGGGCTGCGTCACTGCGCGCTTGCGGGGCTGACCTGGGGAGCTAAGGAGGTGGCTCTCAGGCCTGAGCCGGAGCACAAGGGCCTGGCCCTGGCCGGGAGGGGGAGCTTCAGCAGAGGGGCCTCCTGATGAGACAGGGTCCCTGAGGCTGCTCCCAGAGGTCACAGGGCTCCTAGCACAGTGCCTCTTCCTCGCTTCCTTCTGGCCAGGGAAGATGAGCAGTATCCTTTGCCTCGGGCCGCATGTCGCATGACCATGCCAAAACCTCTGAAACCATCAGCCAAAACAAACTTAATTTCTGTATGCTGCTTGTCTCAGGTGTTTTGTCACAGTGGTGGAAAACTAAACAAGGGAATTGTATTGTTCTGGCACCCTCCCCTGTGTAGGGCCCAGGTCTGTTGGGCAGCAGCCCAGGCCAACCCTGAGTGCTGGGGCTCTGGTCCCTTCCGGTCTGGGGTGTGAGGGCTCCTGCTGGCTCAGCGCTGTGCTGCTCGCTTCTAAGCCCGCAGCCCTGACCGTTGAGCTCAGAGACAGCCCACAAGCGCCACTATACCGGGGAGTCAGGAGCTTCCTGTGCATCCCTGTGTGTTCTGCAGACTGCTCCAGCTGTGTGGGGGGTGGGGGGGCCCTAACCCCTGCCCCGGTGCCTCAGGCCAGCAGAGTCCTGGGCTCCAGGCTGTGGGCTTTGCCCACCGCTGTGGCCTCAAGTCCCTTCCCTCAGTTGCTTCCTCTGGCCTCATGATCTCATTCCGTTATTACTCACTGGTGGAGCAGGAGTGTAGGAAGAAGCATTTCTATAAAAGCCTGCTTGTGTACTTTGGAACAACGCCAAAAGGCAGATTGCCTTAAAACAGCTGTCAGGTGGAATGTAAGCAAGACAACTAAAAAATAAATGGAGGACAAGATAAAAATATGAAAGGAATTCTGTTTCCTGATTATCTCAAGAATGTCTTGTAAACTGCTGAATACTTTCAAGCAGCCCGAGCCAGTTGTGGTAATGAACACCTGTAATCCCAGCACTCCAGAGGCTGAGGCAGGAGGATCTTTGCAAGTTCGACACCAGCCTGGGCTACAAAGTGAGCTCAAGGCCAGCCTGAACTGTATAGTGAGACCCTCTCTCAAAAAGACAGATAAAAAAGTAGCCTATGCCATTCCTTTGTGGCTTATGCAAAAACACAGTGTAAAAGTTTAAGCAGAGGGCTTCCCCTAGGAGCCCCTGTCGAGTGTCGAATGCTCTCTGTAACCTCCACGCCTGCGGGCTCTGGGGTACAGTGCTGAGAGCCCCTTAGTGATTTTTATCCTCATCCTATAGATGAGGGTGGAAGGACCACAAGGCTGACCAGGATCCCCAAAGTTAACAATCGTTGTTTTATCCTCCTGTCGCCTGCCTCTGCCTCTGCCTCTGCAGTATGGTGGCCCTGCCTCGAGTTCCCCTTCCTTGGTGCCAGGACTTTCTTCCTGCCAGGCGGTGGTGGCTGCCTGCTGCTACTTGAGGCCTGGGTTTGTCAGCAGGGACACATCTCCCTGGGGTGTGGCTTCCCATGGCTGCCCTGGGCTGGACACCCCGAGTCCTCCCTGCTCACAGCCAGCAGTCGGCAGAGGCCGCCATCAGCTCTGGGGCGTGGGGCTGCTGGCACTTCCTCCTCGCCTGTCCTTGGGGCGGAAGGGGCTGGTGGCCAGCTGTGGGAATGGAAGCTGGGGCCCAGGGGGGGTGGAGGGCCAGGTGTGCCCCTGGGGGTGTGCGCCCTGCACCCCTCACCGCCTGGGTGAAGGCGTCAAGGCCCTGTGCACGCTTGCGGTGGTGGAGCCTGAACCCTCAGGGATCGGGAGAGGGGTCTCGCAAGCTCCGGGTTTTGACAAATGGCGTATTTTGGGACGTGGGGTTTATTTCTGCTGAATATCTGGCTGATTAGCTTGGAGAAGCACATGCAAAGCAGCCTGCAGCCCGCCCCACCCTGCACAACCAGGAAGCAGTTCTCTAGCCCATGGTGGCTGGGAGGGGAGAGTGCTTTGCATATGCAAATGCCGCCACTAGTCTCACTTAATAATTATCAGCTGGAGAGTCTATTGATGAGCAGCTGAAGCTACTCATCAGGAAAGGAACTGCGTTAACCCTTTGCAGCCCCAGCCAGCCTCTGCACACTCTGGTGACTTGCACGGAGCCTCCCTATTCCCCTTTCTGCATCTCTCTCTGGCCAGAGCTGCTGCTGAGTCTCCCTGCCCCTTTCCTCCCCGTGCACCCCTGCGCCTGTCTGCTAGCTGTGGACGCAGAGGGGCTCTCTTTGCAGGGGCAGAACTGCTTTCAGCTGTGGAAACAATGCCTCCTCCACTGCCCGCAGCAGTGACCTTTTGCGAAGCACAAGGTGGGGCAGGTCACCCGAGGCGCTGGCACCCCTTCTGTTCCTCCTTTTGTTCTCCGGAGTCTTTGGGGCCTCTGGCAGGGCCTCTGCCTATACATCTACTCCCCTCTGGCTGTGCAGAGTCCCGTTCCCAGGGCTGTCAGCGCTCCTCTCCGCAGGTGGCCTGGTCCCACCCCTCCTGTGAGTGTGCTCCAGGAGCCCCAGCCCCTTCCCAGGAGGGAAGGCAGCATTGGTTCCCAGAAAGAACTCTTCAGAAGCAGAAGCCTGGGGAATGGAAATCTTGGGTGCTCTGCTGGGGCCTTTCCTTTGACCCTAAATGTATATTGCAACTTTGCAGCAGGTGTTGACAGCTCACCTGAGCTCCGTGAGCTCTTTCCGCCTCTTTAAAAGGGCCCACAAAGCTCACCATGTAGTCTCCAGGGGATTCAGACAGTGTGGGCCTCCCCAGCCCAAGCGAGATGTCAGCCCTGGGCTGGGTTCTGAACTCACTGGATGCCCAGGTCCCGCAGAGCCGGGGCTCCCACGGCTTCCTGTGTGGTCACGCACGCATTTGGTGTGCCCCACCCCTCAGCGCCTTTGGGTCAGGCCCAGGGAGGGTCCTAAGGGGTGGCACAGATCCTGGTGGCCAGGCCACCGGGTAGGCAGGGCTGACACACAGCCAGAGGGAGGGCAGTCAGGGAAGCCAGTGGAAAATGTGCAGACGGCAGAGTCCTCCCTGGAGGCACCTGAAGCACATGCCTCACGGTTAGAGACCCAGGCCCAGCTGCACGCTGCCCTGGGCCAGGGCGGACAGTAACCTGGAATTATAATATAGTTGGCATCACCTGGCCCAGTGAAGGCCCGTGAGACCCCAGTGGGTGAGCAGAGCATCGGAACCACCCTTCCCCACACACCTCTGCTCTTTGGATGTACCTTGCCACCTGACCCGCATTCTAGTTGGATCTGTACTAGTTCAGTGGCTGAGCTTGTGATCTGATTGGTTGATCATAGTTTGACCCACGCTGCACCCTCTCATGATTTTGTATCCACCTTGTGGCTTTGCTCCATAATTCTTAGAGAGCTGGGCTCAGTGGCAGCCCCCCTTTGGTCCCCTCCTGTCCCAAGGAGCTGCCTCCCAATCAACCATTCCTCCTCTTATGTTGTTCCTCAGAGTTCATTCCTCACTTAGGGGGCCCAGGGCTGTGGTGCACCTGGCCATCTGCAGGGCTGGTGTGGAGGCCCCGAAAGTGTTACGACGCCTGCAGGAAAGAAAGGTGCACTGGGCTGGGCTGCAGTGGACGCCCCTCAGGGTAGCCTCCTCGCAGCCCATCCTCTGGCCACTGGTGCTTCTGCCCGGCCTGTGGGGAGTGTGATGCCCTCACAAAGCCTGTGGCCTCGGGGGCAGCAGGGCAGATGCAGAGGGGCGGGGTGGGTGGCATGGTGTGCCTGGGACTCGGAGCCTGGAGCCCGCACAAGCTTGGGTTCGCTCGGGCTCCCCACGCAGCCTGGGGAGGGAGCCCTGGGAGAGCCAGCGAAGGTCTGGTGTCCACGGCTGGATGTCACCTGCCTGTGACCCAAGTAGACCTGAGCAGCAGAGTGACCGGCGGGTGGGGTGCATCGTGCATGTCTGGGCGAGGAGGGGCGTGGGCTGGGGTAGTGGCAGTGGGAAGATGCTGTGTTCCACATGCGCACTGAGGCTTGGCACACACAGCTCCCCAGGCGGCGCCTGGATTCTCGGCCTACACAGTAGGAACACAGCGTGAAGTCTGCAGGAGGGGCCCTGACAGAAGCAGAGCTTCGGGGAGACCAAGGACTCGGGGAGGAGCTGTGACATGGGGAGGAGCCACGCAGGAAAAAGGAGGGAGGGACAGGAGGGTGACCAGGTCCCAGCAGGGACTCCAGCCAGCATGGGGGCCGTTGTCCCCCAGTGGCACAGCTGCGGCAGCTCCAGCCCGTGGCGCGCATTGCAGCTGCGAGGAGGACATCTTGGGCTGTATGAGGCTGGAGGCCGTGCTGCAGGTGGGCTCTGCAGCACAGGTGTCTCTGGATCCCTGTCTGTCAGCGTGTCCTGCACCCCAGCCGTGGGGGGGACCCCAGCCATGGCCGGCATACTCCGCTCAGGGCCTTCAACATGGTTCTGCCTGCCTTGGACTCCAGAAAGCACCTGTGACTCTCCCAGGAGGACCTGGAAGAGGGGGAGATGGCGCCAGAGCACAGCGGTGCCTGCTCAGGATTCATCGGCCCCGCCCCGCCCCGCCCCGCCCTCGGCTGTGCCGTCTTTGCCCCGTGCCCACCCTGATAACGTATTACTTTTCAAGCTGAACTGATAGAAGCACCCCCTTTCCCTAGCCTTCCCTGGTGAAGCCTCCACTCCTCCACTCCAGTTTCCTCCTAAGGGTTAGTTTGGGTTTGGGAGGATGGGAGTGGGGCTGTTTTTGTTTCCTCCTGTTTCCTTCCCTGTGTAGCTTGAGGGTGAATTGGCTGCTGATGGAACGGGAGTGGGGCACGGGCACACGCGAAAGGCGGACAGCCCTCCTAGGCACAGTGGTGCCCAGGCTCCCGCTTGCTTTATTTGGAGACAGTGATGTTGGGGACATGCAGCTACCACAAGGGATGCCCTAGAGGAAGCCACCGGGCCCCGGAAGTGCTGCTCCTTCTTGGGATATTGCACGTGGCGCTGCCCACGCAGGGGTTTGTGCTGCTGCTGTGAGCAGGTGCAGACTGAGGCCCTCTGTGCTAGGACACGGACTCGTTCTGTATGTCTCCTTCCCAGCCCCCTCTCATCAGGCCCATGGCTGCTGCAGGTCCCTGGGGACCCCAGGGAAGGGTGGCTGGCTTAGCTCAAGCTGTCCCACGAGGTGGAGTGGGAAGGGAGGTCTGTGTGACTTTGTCTCAAAGCCAGGCGGCTAGAGAGGCGGAGAGGGCTTCAGGACCCGTGGTGTGTGGCCAGCCCTCGTTCTTGCCCTCACAGGTACCAGGGACGGACCCCTGAAGGGGCCCAGAGAAAGAGACTTCCAGGCAGCTACAGCCCGTGGTTTCAGGTACAGTGGTCAGATGAGTCAGCGCGGCTGGGAATCCGGACAGTAGAGGGTTCTGAGGTTTCCTCCTTCCGTCTGGCCACAAGACACCAGGGCATCGGGCTCAGAGGAGTCAGGGTGGCCGAGTGGCTTCCTGGTCAGTCGCCCTTGCTCCCGGTTGGCCAACACCCCCACCTGTGCCTGCTCGCTCCCCTGCCAGATGGCCCTTCGTAACATCTTTTCTAACCTGAGTCCCGTGCTCTTTCCCACTGACCCTTCTGTCACCTACAGCAGGATGACCATGGCCTGGAGGCCCTGAGACGCCCCTAAGGGTGGGGTGTGGCAGGGCATGGCCTCTGTCTGAGGCTGGCTGCTCCAGCCCGGCACCACCTGTGGCGGGAACAAGGTGCTACTGTCCGTCCTCCTTTACAAGCTGAGAAGTGATTCTGGTCACAGCTCAGAGCCACGGAGGGGTCAGCTTCAGCGCCTGGTGACAGCAGAACCACACAGCGTGCGCACGCATTCTCTGCGTCCCCAGTCTGATGAGTGTAGAATCAAATGTAAAACCTGCTCAAGATCCATCCCATGTGGCTATCTCCATTTGTACAAGATTTTATCTACAAAAACCTCATTAAACATTTTTACTGTAAAAAATGACTCTTTAGCACATATGATTTGCCACTGTTGGAATGTAGTGTTGAGCTTTTTATAAGGGCCATGAATATTTCATAGAAAATAACACATTTATTGCAAAGATTCTTTAAAAAAATTAGATCAGTGGGAAATTACTTATGAAACTTTCCTCTTCAATGCAGCTTAAGTGAAAATTAGGAGATTCTGGAAGATTCCTGTGTTCCTGTGCAGTCCAGCTGTCCGGAAGCAGGCTGTTCAGCTTTCGGTTTTGGTCCCTCAGTGGCTAAGGGGATGTGTCCAGCTGTTTCTGGAGGAGACTGTGGCAGAGAAAGGCTGCTTCCTGGGACTCGGCCTGGTGACCCCATGGCGGCTGCCTGAAGGGCCCAAGTGGAGGCCGCGCGGCGGCCAGAGGACCAAGGGGTGAGCGCACTGTGCCCCGCACGCCCTGGCTGTGCTCAGCTCGGTGACGTCTGCTCCGTTTCCAGCTGTCCTCTGGTCACCTCCCTCCAATCTCCTGCAGATGGAAGGTGGCCCTGACCCAGCTGGCTTCACCTGCAGAGGCTGCCTTGTCCTCTGCCTTCGTTGGAGGCAGTTTGAACGTTCCCCACGAAGCCCAGCTGTCCATAGTCAGACCCCTGGATGTCAGGGAGAAAGAGTGGATCCGGGTGAGAAGCACAAAGACTCAGTCGCCGCACTGTGAGACAGGAGTTCAGTGAAGAACTTGGAAGGCTGGGGGACACGGAAGCTTCGAAATCGCTGGCCCAGAAGTTTCGGGAGAGATGCTCATTAGGACCACGAGCCAGGACCCGCGGCGGGTGGGACAGGCTGGCCCGAGGTCTTTCATTCTCTCACTTAATGAAGCTCTGCAGAGCAGGTTGTGGAGGATGATGTCACCAAGGAGAGCAGTTCACTGCTCCTGCCGCAGTGCTGACTCCGGCCCTGTTCCCGGCCTGGCGCTGGCCAGTTCTTCCAGAAGCTTGTGAGAAATTCTTTTCACTGCTTCTGTCCTTGCCAGAAGATCTCCGAGGGCCTTGCTGGAGCTCGGCTTTGCTTTGGATGCCAAAGATAGCTTGCAGAAAGCCACTTCAGGGGCCTCTGAGTGAAAACATTTCCTGCTTACCCGTCACGCGTGAGCAGCCGTGGCCTGGCACGGCAGTTTCCTGCTCTGCAGAGAGCGCTGCACCGCACTTCTGGAGCTGCAGAAAATGTCCAGCTCAGACTATGTGGCTTACAAGTGGCCCAAATGAAAGAGCTGGTGACATGTTGGCCTCGGTGCTCCCGGCGATGTCCTGGGCCCACGATAGGATTAAAAGTTAAATGTACAGCTTACTGTCAAACTGAATTTTATTTTCTTTTTTTCTCCCTTTTTTAAATTTTGAAATGAGGTGTCACTGTGTAATTCAGGCTGGCCTTGAACACACTGTAGTCTACACTGGCCTTTGAACTCATGGTGATCCTCCTGCCTCAGCCTCCTGAGTGCTGGGATAGCAGGCATGTGTCACCACACCCATCTTCCAAACTGAATTTTCTAAGCCTTTCTAAATTGAGTGTCTATATTCTTTTAATTTATTTTAAAAATTCAAATGCTATTGAAAGGGTTGGGTTATTTACAGGAGAGGGTGTTGTGTTAAAAAAAAAAAAGACAGGCTACTTCATGGACACAGACTCACTGGAAGAGAGAACATGGAAGCTTCCCTGGGAGGCCAGACCCAGGGCCAGGCCACAGGGGTCACTGCGTGGTCTAGGGCTATAGTGACTGGTGGGCTTTTCATCCACAAAACTCAGGAAGGAGGGGCCCAGCCCAGGAGCTTGAGCCGCAGGGTGCAGGGAGCTCTCAGCCGTGAGGACCTGCTCTATGGAAGCTGCTGTATCTCTGCCGGAGCTACGGAGAGCCCCGGGCAGGCGCCTGCTTTTAAACATGGATACTGTGACCCCACAAATCTGTAAGAGTACCACAGATTTGGTACTCTTCAGCGCCCCTGAGGGTTTCCCACATGAATGGATGGTGGCCAGGCATGAGAGCCCCTGCCCTCAGGACCAACAAGCCCAGATCAGCCTGGATGTTTTGGAGAAGTTGAATCACTGGCCGGCCGGCCTGCCTGCCTGTCTGTTTCTCTGTGTGTCTGTCCCTCTGTCAGTTGAACGGGAGTCCCTGTAACACTGCTGCACCTCCAGCCCTGCCTCCAGTATGGACTGCGCGGGGACTGGGTGGACAGGTGGAGGTTGGCTGCGATGCTGACCTATAGCTGGGGACAGGTACCCAGGCCCCATGTGGGGGCATTGGGTGTTGCAGGCACCTGTGTGCCAGACTGGCTGGGACGGGGACTGAAGGAGCCGGCCACACAAATAGTATTGAGACCCGGCCGCTGTGCTTTCACATCCAGGCCGTGGGGTGGGCTGGAGCGTGGGCTTCCGTGGCCTCGCGGCCCGCAGCAGCAGAAGGCTCACAGCTGGAGCTGCAGGCGGCTTTGGGCCCTGCTTTCGGGTTGGCTCAGGAGTGGAGTGTTTGAGATGAAACGAGAAGAGCTCGTACTTGGAGTATGAGGAGAAGGGACTGGCCGGCAGCAGATTGCACTGGGGCAGGGCTAGCCACACGCAGGTGAGCACACGCAGGTGAGCACACAGGGCCTGGGGTTCCTCCAGGGTGGAGCCCAGAGGCCACCGCAGACCCGGCAGCCCACCCTGCCTCTCCAGGGCGCCCACAGCTCTGTCCCCTGCGCCGGGAGGGTGACCTCAGCAGTGCAGTGTGTCGGCATGACTGGGTGCTCAGGTGGGCAGGGTGCTCCGCCACGGACCCTGCAGGGTGGGCATGTCCCCACCCTCGCACCATGCCTGCACGGCCCGGCTTGCAGTTCAGCTTCCTTTGTCCGAATCTTAGATGTTTTGCTTCTCGGTCAGGAACATTCATCTCCACTGGATCAGAGATTGAAATTCTACGAGAGATTTGTGTTTGTGGAGAAGTTCTGGAGAGATGAAAGGGTGCTGTCAGTACAGCCCCACTGGGTGGGGACACGCTTCGAGCCAGTGTGAGGAACGAAGGGGGTTGGGGAGGAGGCAGCACGGGGTCGCCTGTCCCCTTCCGCCCAGGATGGAATGGAGACACAGGCTCAGCCTAGAGACCCACAGGAACCCCCTGCCCCAGCTCCTGTGGCTGTGGAGCGAGTCAGGCACATCCTTGAGGTTTGCTCTTAGTTGGTGAAAAACCTGGAACAAACTGGCTTGCTCTTATTTGAAGGCCCTGCTCTTCCTCTGCTCCTGGAGTTTCTTTTCTTGGGCATCTCTCCCTCTTCTTCTCACATTTAATATTACACATGGGCTGAGTGCCAGGCAGCCCTCTGTGTGGGCGCGGAGTTCCTTGCAGGGTGGACCAGGTGCCCCGGCTCTGCACCCCTCCCCAGTGGGGTGGACAGAGCTGTTCCCCAGGAGGCAAATCCAGTGTGGATCTGCAGGGGGTAGGAGAGGGCTGGGACTAAGCAGAGCTTGTGAGGGACAAGGGGGCTGCAGACCCCCCGTACCTGGTGTGTCTGCTCCACCTGGGGGCTCAGACAGGCGGGAGCTGGAGGCCAGGGCCAGCACGAGCCAGTCCAGGAACAGAAGCCCGGGTCTGCTTGAGTCTCCCAGCCTGAGGTGCGCAGGCCTTACCATGGCACTGCCCGCCCCATGTAGGAGGCCCCAAAGGCACAAGTCAAGAGGACATTAAGGTGCAGGGCACTGTGTGAGATGCCCCCAGCAAGCGGTCTAGCCAGCGGGGACATCGGCCTGGGATGGCCCTCCCCGGCAGGTCCGGCGCTGCTGCCCTGGCTGGGCTCCGATGGCCGCCAAAACTGTTCATTGCTTTGCACTTTCTCTAGTGACAAATCGACAGATTGGAGCCCCGCAGCTCGGAAATGCCTGCAGGTGTTGGCCAGAGTTTGGGGACAGTCCTTTGGGGTTGGCAGGAACAGGGAGGACCCCGAGTGTCCTGGGCTCCCTTCCATGAGTGTGCAGCAGAAAAGTGATCTGCACGAAGGACAACATTTACGTGAATGTGGAAAGGGGCGGCTTCCAGGAGAGGAGCTAGTGGGCACAAGCCCTCCTGTTGCAGGGGTGCCCTGACCTGCCCGGGATAGAGGTCGGAGGTAGGAAGGCCCCTGGGACCAGAGCTCACTGCACTGCGGTGCTAGGCCCAGAGCCCTTCCTGGAGAATGCACAGCCTCTAACGCCTCCACTTCCATCTGGGTTCTCCTGCTGGAAGTCAGTGCCCCCTAGCTGGAGGAATGCGTGCCTGCCACCTGCCCCGTGCCCCGTGCCCCCCCCACCCCGTGAGCTGGGCGCTTGGTGTATTGCCTCTCAGCACCCTGCATGAAGGCACCGTTGTGTCCCCATCTCAAAGCAAGCGCCACATGCAGCAGGGTTGTCCCCTCACCAGGAAGCGCTCTGGGCCCCGGCTCCTCCCTGAGCAAGGAGTCCTTGTGGCATCTGAGTGCCACTGAGACGCCAGGCTGAGCATGGCATTCCAGGGCCCCTGGTCCCAGGAGCGTGATCTGCCAGCCACAGCAGGGGTGGTGAGGTTAGAGCGCATGTCATGTGTGCCCCACCTGGCTGGAGGAGTCCTGTGTCCCTGCCTGTCCCCACCCCTGCTGTCCTCCTGGGCGGCTCCAGGGGCTGAAGGTAAAGGCGGGGAGGAGGCGGGTCCAAAGCTTGGAGCTGGCAGACCCAGTGGCCGCGCCCCAGTCAGCCTGTCGTCCTGATAGTGCTGCGTGCAGCCCTGCAGTGGGAGCCAGCGGTTCTGAGCAGCAGCTGTGCCGGATGGCAGAGTGGACAGGGCGCGGGGTCAGCCCAGTGGTCAGGGAGAGAAGCACTTAGTCTGTGGGGCCCAAGACATCCGAGAGCCCAGAACCACCTCAGAGACTCATGCCACGTGGGGACCCGCTGTGGGCTCCCAAGCTGTGGCCACTTGGCAGAGAGAGGAGTGCAGACCTCCAGGGAGGGCACCCTGCAGGGCTTGTGTGTGCCAGGGGGCTGGCCACAGTTCTGCAGAGCAGGGAGCAGTAGTTTCGGCCCCTGGCCATCCAGTCCTGCGTCACCCGGGCCCCCAGCCATCAAGATGCCCGCATGGCCACTGCAGTTGCAGTGCTGAGCCAAGGCTGGGGGACAGGGTCCTGAGTGGCTTTCTGTGACAGCGTGCTTCTCCGAGAGGCCCAGGGGACTCCTGGCCTGGCCCTTGCGGCCTGCACCATCGGCAGACATGCCCACCCTCCGTGCAGGTCTCCTGTTGGGACTGGGCGGCTTCTCCCATTTCACAGTAACACCTTTCCTGGGAAACCTCGTGCTGGATCCTGCCCCCTCTTGTCCTTCCTTCCTTCTGCTGTACGTAGTCTGGGTACTCCTGGCCCGGGTGGCATCACCCTTCAGACCCAGGGCCAGGCTTTGCCCTCCTTGGACTCCGGGTCTCCACGGGGAACGTGGTGAAAGCACTCAGCCACGAAGGGGAGCAGCCCAGACGCGTGTTTTCTGGGCGCTGTGCACAAATAGCTGCACAGTGGGGCAACTGCTGTGGACTGTGCTAGAGGGTGTTTCACCTGCGAGTGGAGGAGGGCGTCCTTTAGGACGTGCTGCTTCTCACTGGGGGATTGAAGGATGCCCGGGCACTCACGTAGGACTTGCACAGTAAATGCAGTCACTCTTCCATTTCATTTTGCTCCTCTCCCTCTGCTGCTGTCTTACGCCCGCCCTTCCCCCCTCCCCAGTTCTCCCTCCCTCCCTACTCAGAGGCTTTGGAGGTAAGACTGTCTACCTGGAAACCTGCCCTGTGACGGCTGTAGCTGGGCAGTCAGGAGCAGTGTGCTCTGCCTGCGTAACTCTCCGCTGTTCTTTCTGCAGATGGGAAGCCCGTGTCCCTGTCCCCACTGGAGTCCCAGGCCCACAGTCCCCGGTCCCCAGCCTCCAGCCCTCGGGAGCGTGAAGGCCTGGAAGCGAGGATGCGCGAGGTGGAGGAGGAGAACCGGGCCCTGCGCCGCCAGCTCAGCCTGGCCCGGGGCCGCCCGCCTGCCCCACGCCGCGGCAACCACTCGGGCACTTACTCAGTGGAGGAAGGCACAGGTGACAGCGAGAGCCTGCGCGCGGGCATTGTGGCAGGCAACAGCTCTGAGTGTGGACAGCAGCCGGCCGTGGAGAAGTGCGAGGTAAGGGTGCTCTGGGGCGGTGGGCGGCCAGGCACTGGCTGCTGTGAGGTGAGCCTCAGGGTCCCTTCTAGAAGGTGGGAACAAGTGGGCCTGCCCCTCAGAGACGCTGGAGGTGCATGCTACTTACCCGGGTCTCTATTTCAGACTAGTGTGAGTGGTGTCCTGAGTCACGGTCCCAGTGGCAGGTCCCTGGGGCTGGGGCCAGTCTGGTCCTGTCTCTGAGGCCGTGCAAGGTGTGCGGTAGCTGAATGCCTCTCCTGCCCTTGAAGGGCACGCTGGGTGCTGTGACCCTGGGTCCTCCCCTGTGCCATGCTTGATTCCCTGCATCCATACAACGAAACTCCCTTGGTGCAGTTCTGATGGTGGAAAGAGCCTGGCACGTCCCCGCCCGCTGGTAGGAGCAGGGCTGCCAGGCGCGACCTTGCGATTTCTGCTGCCAGGGCCTGAGGAGATGCTGACAAACTGCAGCGCTTGTGATGCGCTTCCTGCGCGTCCTGAGGGACACGGCAGCCGTGGGAGCCGAGGCCGGGCTGGCTCCAGTGGGGCCATCCCGGGCACTAGGTGTATCCCTAGTTACAGACAGCACCTGCCTTAGCTTCGCTGCTCCGGGAGCAGCCTCCTGCAGACCCCGGCTCCTACGGAGAGGCGCTGCGGGCCGCTAGGATCGGCCTGCAGGTGGCGCTGCGCACGCGGCGGCAGGACGTGGGCTCCTAAGCAGGAGCCCGAAAGAGAAGGGGAGAGGCCCGCGCCCTTGTCTGCCCTTCCCTGGCCTGGGAGCGGCTGAGGGTGGATGTCCAGTGAGTACACTCAAGGCAGGAGGGAGCTGGGAGCCCAGTCTTTCAGCAGAGTACTGCGCCTGCCTTGAGGTCTCCCGGCTCCAGAGCGCCCCGAACCGCCCCGCTGTTCTGGGAGAGGGTAGCAAGTGGGAGACCCCTGCACGTTGGGGCCCTGCCTGCTGTGGGGTTGTGTCGGGTTGTTTTGTTTCTTGGTGCTGCGGTCGAATACACTGAGCTACATTCCCAGCCCTTTTAAAACTTTTTTGGGACAAGGTCTCCCTAAATTGCCCAGGCTGACCCTGAACTTCTGATCCTCCTGCCTCAGAGGCTGGGATTGCAGCTATGCCCACCATGCTAACCCGTGTGGCCAGCGACAGATCTGGAAGGGGACCTGCATCTGGCTAGCCAGGAGGCCCTGGGTGGAGGCCCTGCGCGCGCTGCGTGCTGGAGGTCTGGTCTCCGTGCCCTCGGGTGCTTGTGACTCGGCTGCCACAGGGAGGGGTACAGGTACAGGCAGGTGCCGAGCCGTACAGTGGGACTCGCCGCTGTGCCCTCCCTGGACTTCCGGGAGCCACCTAGCGTGGCCTCGAAGAGCTCTGCGGGCAGATGTCCTGGGGCATTAGGTCGGAGTCAAGTCTCTGCGGCACTCATAGTATATTCTGTGGAGTGTCTAGGCTTTGAGTGTGTAAGGCTTTGTCCTGTGGCTCCTGCTTCCCTTTCATGCCCGAGGTGGGAGAAGCCCAGGGCCAGCCCCTGAGTCCCTGCCAGTGTATCGGGGCTGGTTTCTTAGGCTGCACTCACCACTTCTGTTTGTGTCCCGGTGAGGTGGGGCCCGTTGGCCTTCCGTAGCACATCTCTGGTTAGCAGGGGCACCAGAGCCGAGTGCTGGCACCGACATCACAGCCAGAGGCTGCTAGGACAGTCTCCTCCCTTGGCCCGTGCCCAAGGGCCCTCTCTGCCATCCTTGCTGGCCTCAAGGGCAGTGTATGGAGCAGGCTGCCCTCACCTGCCCCTCCCCAAAGGCACCTGGGAAGCAGGTTTTGCGTACAGAGCAAGTTCTCGCCAAGTCCTGGGTGCTGCGGCTCAGTCACAGAACGTCCCTGTCCTGCTGTGCTCAGGGCCAGCACATATCCAGGTCACCCACTGCCCGGGAGCACGGTGTGGAAGACTAGGTAGCTCTGAGGCCGCAGCCTGGGCCATTGCGTGAGGAGATGCGAGGGCCAGGAGTGGATGCACCGGCTTCCTGTGCTCCTGAGACAGTGGAATAGCTGGGCAGGAACGAGGCCCAGACCTGGAGGCTGCTGCCCGTAGCGTGCGCTCACACTGTGACCGAGCCGAGTGCACGTTCAGCCCCTTGCTGCCCTTCCCTTTGCCTGAGCTTCCTGTGCCCCTGAGGAGCCATGTGGGCTCACCCTCTGGCCCCAGAGCCTTGGTGTTGCCATCACCATGCCTCACCTGTCCCTGTCCCTGCACTGGTGAAGCTCTGCACACAGAGCCCACGCCAGAAGTCTACAGCACGCTTGCTGCAGCCGTGGGGGCCTCTGTGGCCGCCTTGAAGCCTGTGGAGGTGCCACCAGTCTTTCTTTCTTTCTGAACACCTAACAGCCTCTGGGTGCTGAAAACTTGGCCTCGCCCATTCCTGTGCCTGCTCCCTGGCCCATCGCGTGGCCCTCTGGCATCAGCCACATGCTGCGGACTGATTTCTACCACTGGGGCGGTGACTCTACTGTGGCCGCCTGGTTCTGCTCTGGGAACCCGTGGCCTGGGGTTGCGTGGGTCTCCTGCCCGCGGCGTGAAAGCAGGTGTGCACATGCAGTGTCCAGCCCTGCTACAGCGGACACTTAAGGACTCACCAGCTGCAAGGCCTTGGGCAGGTCCTCCCCCGGAGACACTGCATCATCCCTACATGAAAGGGACAGCAAGTGCAGCCCACGGTGTCGGCTCCACTAGTCGCTGACATCGTCCGCCCTCTGCTGCCTGGCAGAGCAGCCTGACTTCATGGCTTCCGGCTGAAGCGATGGGCCGGTACCCCGTCTTCTGCACCTTCCAGGAGAGCTCACCCGTCCTCTGCGCCCCCCTGCTGAGCCCCTGTCCTTACCTGCTGTTAGGGGAAGCAGGGTGCCCGTAGGACTGAGGGCTGCCCCCGCCCTCCTAGAAAGAGGTGGAGGGGACCTAGCTTCCCACTCCTGGGTAGCAGGCTCCGGGGCTCTGGCTCCCGAGGGTGAGCTTATTCATGGTGGCAGGTGTGTGGATGAAGCCACACAGCCCGGAAACTCACGTAAGCTGCTTGAGAATGTACGCGCTTGCGCTCGCCATCGATGGGCCCGTTTTCCAAAGTCTCTGAAAGATGAAGTGAAGATAGCTGCTTTCAGAGGCTGCGCGTTTACGTGTCTGTGACTCAGGGGCCCGACTGCAGGCGCCCCGTGCTCACCCTCCCTGCCGCCTCTGGGGAAGGTGTGCACTTGCTCACACCTTTCTGGTGGGGCGAGGTTGCTGCACCCTGCCCTGTGGCTTACCCACTCCTCCCGGAGCTGTCATCCACAGACAAGATCTGGCGCTCCGTCCCACGGGCACGGCTCAGATGTGTGTGAACCAGCAGGGCCCAGGGGACGGGGACCCAGTGCCGTTTTCTTGCCCTCTTTCCTGGACAGCTTCCTGGTCATAGGCAGGGCAGGCCCTTCCTGGGATCCTGTACCTTCCACACAGCCCAGTGGCACAGTCACCAACAGCGGCATAGAGCCCTCCCCTGGCCAGCATGCTACAGCACCTCAGGCAGGAGGAGGAGTGCAGGGCCCTGCTGGGCCAGCGTGGCCAGCAGGCGTCTGAGGGTTCATTGGTGGGCAGTGGGCTGGCACAGGGCGATGGAGCCCAGCGTCATGGTTCCGCCCAGGGAAAGGACTCACAGCCAGGCACTGTCCTGCCTGGTGACTCTACCCGCCATCCCCCAGTCTCTCTGGTTCCAGAGCAGAGGTGCAGGCAGCACTGGGACGGGTGCAGATGTGGGCAGAGAGCAGGGTGAGGGGTGCCCCAGTGAGCAGCAGGGAATGGCGCCCCCAAATCCTTGGGTATGGTGAGCTGTGGCTCCCGCACTCAAAGGAAATGAGGAGCCTCTGGGTGAAGCTGATCCAGCTCCTCCCTGGTGTGAGGTGGCAGCGGTGCAGGAGGAACCAGAGGTCGGGGGTGGACTGGGGCTGCACCAGGGGCGCAGTTCTCGCCCTGCGGCCAGGAGCTGGGTGCAGCAGGAGGTCTGCAACCTGAAGGCGTGTCTCTGGAACCGGTGGAGCGTGATCTGGGTCAGAGGGCCTTCTGCTATGGCTGACGGGAGCGGAGAGTCAGAAGCCCTGCTCNAACCAGTGGAGCGTGATCTGGGTCAGAGGGCCTTCTGCTGACGGTAGCGGAGAGTCAGAAGCCCTGCTCAGGGCAAGGGCCGACTCCAGCACCTGGCCTTGGACTGAGTACCAGAGGGCGCACCCAGGTCAGTGTAGTCTGGGGGGTCATGAGGGGACAGACTGCTGCTTCGTAAGCGCAGTGCTTCCTGACAGAGGCACAGACTCCACAGGCCGGAGGTGTCCCGTGGGGATTCCCAGAGTGGCACAGGCCAGCTTTGGTACTTAGATGCAGGAGCTGTAGGGGGAAAGTTCCTGGTGGCAGGGGGTTGCCAGCCAGCCACCGCCAGCACAGCCTGCGAGCTCTGAGGTGGTGCAGAGACCAGGGCCTTCTCCACCTGCACTTGAATCATAACGCTATGTGCAAGGCCCAGGCCCAGACCCTGTGCTTTGGAGGCCGTGTTGACTGTGACCAACGTGGCCTGGCATGGGTCCCTCCCCTGTCCACTGCCATGCAGGCTGCACCCCACCTTGCTGAGGGTCCCCTGACCTGCAGTTTTCCCTGCCTAAGGGATATGAAACAGGGCCCAGGACTCAAGCCCTGGACAGCATCCTGAGCGGCCCATGGGTGGGCCTGGTCCTGGTGACACCTGAGAGCATGTTAGACCAAGCCAGGGAGGGTGGCTTGTCCTTCTAGGACAAATTTCTCTCCCCGCTCTAGTTGTCAGCCTCCCGTTGGGGGCCAGGCCTCACTGTTTGCCTATTGGAACCAACCACCATTTCTCTTGTCCCCTAAATGTAATTGCAAGGAGCCCTAATGGCTTCCAAGTGATGACGGTGCCATAAACTGATTAAGAAGGCCTTAGTAAGACCGTCTCCAGCTCTCTCCCACGTGGCAGGCCCTGCCCTCCACCTTCCCACAACGCCAAGGAGGGGTTCATATTTCTTGTCCTCTGGAGGGCATGCTCTGCGAAGCCTCCTCCTGGTGACAGTGCGCTTCTGTCCTCACAGACTATCCACGTTGCCATTGTCTGCGCCGGGTACAATGCCAGCCGGGATGTGGTCACCTTGGTCAAGTCCGTCCTCTTCCACAGGTAAGAGCAGCCTTGTGTGTGGTACTCAGGGAGGGGTGGGAAGGGCGAGCCCATGCCCCCCACTCTGCTGCAGGGAGTGTGGCGTCCGGGTCCCAGTCCCAGAAGGCGGTGGAGTTAAGGAAGGTCACAAGCAGCACCCGGGCCCTTCTCGCTACGAGTGGGGGTGGGATGGGGCGCTCAGCCACGGGAGCCTTTGGGGACACTGAGTTCGTGCTGCAGTCTGTCCATCAGCTCAGGACCACTTCCAGGCGTGTTGCCAGCTGGTAACGTGCTGCCTTCTGCCCCCTGGAGCTCTTATTTTGAAGCCGGAACCCCCGGTGCCTCAGCACAGGGCTGGGCTGGGGAGGGGGGAGGGGGGAAGATGGATAAGACCCTCAAAGATACAGCTCAGGAAGGTGGGGCCACTGGGTGAACCCTGATCTAGGATGGCTGGTGTCTCACAAGGAAACCAGGACACAGCTACACCTTGGGAGGCGACATCATGACCGCATCTCGAGCAGGGACAGAGCCCGGGACGCAGCTGGCAGGGCTGAGGGACACACTCCCATTGCCCCACCGGCCGGCTGGCCACTGTGTCTCTTGTGCCTCATGCTGGCCACCTTCTCTCTGCCACTGCGCCCTGTGGTGCCGCAGGGCATTTCTGGGCCCCACAAAGCCCTGCCTCACGCTGTCTGAAACGCACAACCCCATG
>NDGN011462697.1:0-12274 GCA_002564285.1 Tympanoctomys barrerae
AACTCAGGCCCTTGTGCTTGCCAGGCAAGCGCTTATTCTACTGAGCCATCTCCCCGGCCCACTTTAGTTATTCTTGACCTGACATTTTGATCTTAATTTTTGAATCAGCCTCCTAATTTCTGCAAAATACAAGTGTAGGAATTTTGATTAGAATTGTATTGAACCTATAGACCAAATTTGAAATAATTGATATTTTTATAAATTGATATATAAATGATATTTACTTGCTATATGCCTGTAGGGCAGCGTGGTTAGCTCTTGGTTTATTAACTTGTACTTTTTGTTTTAAAATGCTGCATATCTTTCATAATATATATATATGTATATAGATAGATAGATAGATGTCTAATTTTTTTGGAAATTGTTGTATCATGTTTACAATTTGCCAGATTGTTGACTATAATAGTTCGTATATTTTGTTAGATTTTTTGAGCCCGTCATGGCTACAAATGCTGACCATTTTACTTCTTTTTCAATTTGTATGCCTTTCATTTTCCTATTTTACAGTAATAACTGAGACCTCCAAAACAGTGTTGAATAGGAGTGTAATAATAGACATCTTTATCTGCTTCCTAAAGAAAAATTGTAAATACTTTGCATAGTTGTATTATTTGTCATAGGGCTTTTTATTTTATATTGATAAAATAAATAGATATATTTATTTTTACATAGATACTAATTATCAAACTAAAGAGGTTTTCTTCCCTATTCTATTTGGTTAAAAGATTTTTTTCTCAACAGACAATAAAATTTTTAAATGCCTATTCTTTATTGGGTGGTCATTTGACTTTGCTATTAACATGGTGATTTCATTGATTAGTGTTACAATATTAAACTCCAAAAGTGTGATTAAGTTTCATAATGATTTTTCAGACTATAAACTTCTCAACAATTTAATTTCCCACCCTTCAACAGTGTCTTTGATATATATGTAATTGTTTTAGTTATCTAAGTAGTAATTAAGTTAATGTGTCATTTGGAGGATATTTCCACCTTTCATCTAAATTAGTACATATTAAAAAGCTACTCTGCGAAGCTACACAGCCGACCACTGTGCTAAACACTATAGAGAATGTGAAAAGATATAAGAACCAGTCTCAACTCCAAGGAAGTGTAGTCTAATTTGTGAAAACATACTAATTGTTACGTAATGATACTAATGTAAAGTAAGATTTAATATTTGAGGCATTAACTTCTATGATATTTTTGTGAAGAAACAAATGAATACTCGTATTTCTGGTCCCAAAGAATAACCCAGGGTTGGAACAGCAGCCTTACTTAGAAACATAAATTATCTGGAATAAAGTATATTAGAATAATAGTTGTTAAAGATAAGACTGCAAAGGAGAGTTCGAGTTCAATCAAGGAAAATCTTGAATGTCCAGCTAAAGATTAGGCCCCGGTCTGTAAGCAGCAAAATTTAACAGATAAGGCAGCACGTCTTCAGAGGTCATGACCAGCCTTTGGTGACACTAAATCAGAGCCGGGAGTTCATAATGGAAAGAGTTTAATCTTCTTAATTCTTAATAATATGCTGTAAACCCCATCAAACTAATTTGTATTATGTGCTATTTTCATTCATAAAAATAATTTCTTTTTTAAAAAAATATTTTATGGATAATTATATTTCTCAGATATGAAATTAAGTCAGTGACTAAAAAGAAATGATTATTCTGTAGCTATGACCGATATAATAGATGTTCATGTCATCTGATACCGAATGTTAAAAAGAGATCATAGTGCACTGGAGAAAAGGAAACAAGACTGTAGAACTTCTGGGTGATGAATGTGAGCGGAAACATTCTCTGTAGGATACTAGCCAAGATTTATCACTCAGTGCTAAGACACAGATGACATGACTACATAGTTTTTTCTACAGTAGACATGATGCCCAGATCAAATAAATTCACATGCTAAGGTAATTTCTTTTTCCTGTTCCTATTGTGCATTCTTAAATAAGTGGCCACTCACCATGACTTTCATTGTGAATAATAAAAGTGCCTTTATGATTTCCTTTCTATTATGCTCTATTATATTAATAATGCAGAAAAAATACTTCAATTGTATTTTACCTTATATATATTTAAGCATGATACGGACTAACCCTTATAGTCTAAAGAATAACAATGATAAAAGGAATAACAAATTCTCAGCACTTTAAAAGAATAATAGGTTTTTTGTAGCATATGCCTCTTGAGTTGGAAGTAATATCTTTCATAAAACATTAATTGCACATAAAATTAATAGATAATTGTGAAGAGAATAAATCAATATTGAAAAATAAGAATTGTTATTGCCTAGTGCTACATAGTCCTGAAAGTAAGGCATTATTCTTTTCTCTTTCACTTATACTATAATCAGAACTTTTTAATGGTATTTTCAGTATTGCAATTAATTATATATCCATTTTCATAATAATAAATAATACCTTGTTTCATAACAAACTAAAAAGTCATAAGCTAAATTGAGCTAAAAATAGCAATAATTAACTTTAGTATAAAATGAAACTTTATTTCAGATTAGTCCCTAATTTATACATTTTATATAGCCATATTGCTAAAAAGACATATAAGTATAGAATAAATGTGTAAAAGTTGAGAAAATGACAAATAACTAAAATTATCCATAAAATTTGACCTGAATAGCAAGAATAACGTCGATAAAGTTTCTGCCCATATTTTTTTTTAAATTTATTCAGTACAGGGTCTTATGAAGTAGATCAGACTCATAGTGATCCTCCTGTTTTCAGCCTCCCCAGCGCTGGGATTACAGGCATGTGCCACTAGTCTGATCTTGGTGGACGGCTCAGCACACCCAGGGACAAAGCTGCCATGGCATGTGGCTCCGGGTCTGCTGAGCTATCTCACCGGCTCTCGGTCCACATTTTTAAAGACAAATGAGTAAAAGTAACTTGAGTACAAAATAAAATTTGTGTATTTTTAAACATGTTTTTTGAGTTAAATGAATAGTTTTCCTTTTTTGGAGTAATAATGGAGAAGCTGGCAGAAAGGTATTAGCATATGATTGCCTGGCCTGATGAGACTCTAACCTAGAAAAGTAAATCCACTACAGAGGCACAGGCAAATTCTGGGACTAATCAAGATAAATGGAGTGAAAAGATAGTGTAATACCAAGGCCCATTCCACAAATCCTACAGAAACCACTGACTTCTGAGAGTTGTGGCATAAACTTGTAATTTCAGCACTCAGGAAGCCAGCTTGGCCTACATGGTGAGTTCAAGATCAGTCTGAACCACATAGTGAGACCATTTCCCAAAAAAGAGTTAAGACTGACTGAAATACCAAAGAAAAGATGTAAAATTAGCAAAAAACCTGAACATTGCAAATTTTTGGGGGGAGGTGGGGTGGACACGGTCTCAAACTCTTGCCAGTCCTGCCTCAACTTCCTGATTTACTTATCCTAAATTACACAACTAAATGAATTTGTTTTACCTTTAAAAAAACACAAAGCAGTAAATTACATCTGAGGCATTAACTAGTATTTTGAGATACGTAACAATGTTGAATCTTCAAAAAGGCTTTATACATAATCAGAGAAAAATAATGTGTTCACTCAGCACGCTATTGTCCATTTTGGTTCAAAGCTGTCTTAGATTTTAAAAATATGATAGTATTTTAAATACATCACACAATCATCTACCACGTTATATATTTTAATTGCTTATTTAATTGTAATTGTGTCTTTTGCAAAGGAATCTTTTTGGGAAGATACGATATTCCACTATTCCCCTAGCAAACTAGGAACTCTTTAAGGATTCCATGCAGAGGTCAGTGGGGAAAATTTTCCCACATTTGCATAATGATTGTATATTTCAGAAGTGTGTTTCTACTTCTTTTGGCACTAATGTCCTGTGTTTGAAACTTACTGTTACTATGTTACAATTTCTTTTGTGTATTCTTTAAACTTTTCTATATCTTTGCTCCATAAAACTTTTAGCAAATTCTATAGTAGTTCGGCTTTATTGATTTAGATTTTGAAAATTAGAGTTCATTTGGATTTATTTATCTATTGTTTATAGAGTAATTTTTTATTCTAAAAGTAAATTTTGTTTCAAATTTATCATTGCGTAATTAATTTTTTATCTTGTTTTTCTTTTGTTAAGCCCTTTTAGTTCTGACTAAAGAATACAAAACATATGCTTTTGGAGTTAACATTTAAATTTTAACAAAATGCAAATACAAGAAATAGGTTATGTATTTGTTTTTAAGTTATTATTTAATTTTACATGGAAATGTCTGATCTTAGGTATGTACTAATATAGTAAAACTCTTTGGATAGCCAGGATAGTTTTATAAAAAGTTGGCCTTAGGAAATACCACTTATTATCTCTGACTTATATAAAGTCCCCGTTCATTCTACTTTCTTATATTTGATATAAATTTTAAAGAAATTCATCATACTTTTGGTAGTATTTTGTGTAATTATAAAGATTTTTAATTATCTTCTCTGACTATATAATAAAGATATATTTATGAATATGCAATAGAAACATACTTACAAAATATGTGTTAAAATTGCTGTACACTAGGAAAATTTTTAATATGAGATTATTTCCTATTAGCATTTTCTTCTTCTTTATTTCCCTAGATTCTTATGAAAATTCACAATACAATATTAATAATTCAATATACTTTGAAAAAAATGCTTATTCATACTTTTTCTACTTTGAATCTTCCAGAACATGATGGAAGAGTAGAGCAAAATTCCTATTTAATCAACAGAGTTCTAATCTTTACATTTGCAGATTTAAAAAAAAAAGCCTTCTACCCACCAACTATTTCTACTACACTCTGGAATTTTTCAAATACTTTATTTCTTCCATTATTTAACAAATGAGATTATTTTAAATATTCAGTAGTAGCTCACTTAGTAATAGTTCACTTGGTCTAAAATTATAATCTATTTTATTCTAAATATTTTGAAAGAACTAATACTAGAGCCAATTAATTGAAATTCCTGTGAGATAATACTGGGTTAGTTAAAAATTAAGAAAGGACAAAATTAATTGTTTCCCAATATATATTAAAATATAACTCAATTCTTGGTAAACTAGGTTAGATAATTATTTTATAACAGTAATTGATTATCAAGGCAAATAAGCTTGAATTTTATTTAATCATTATGCTTTATAAACCTGTGTTTAAAAATATAGTGAGCTTTTATGATTTTTGATAAATGTTGCTATACTCAGCTTGTAGCACAAGATCAATGTTTTAAAATTTGAAACAATATAGGTTTCTATTGATTAATGTGGCTAAATCAAAACGAGGGGATTTTTAACAGCTTTCTTAGACAGGCTACTCCCTAGTAATGGCAACCTATCAATTTTAGCTTTCCACTGATAAATCAACTTGAAAATTGGATGTCAAAATTTTTTTCACTGAAGTAGTGATTTTTCCCTGCCCTTTAACCTTTTCTGATATATTAGATTGGTTTATAAGACTAAGCTCTATCTCACAGAAAGCAGTTGTCAAATTGACATTTGGATACATTCTCATATTATGCTACCATGTTTTCATCTATGCATATAAATTCAACATATATGTAATAATATATATTGCAAATCCCTAATGGGCAGAATTTATTTAAAAAATTTCAGATGCACATTACAAAAGTGCTATTCTATTTATAAATTTTAGAAGCTTAAAGAAGATCACAGTCGTACCAGAAGATTAGAACATAGGCTACTATCAGAATTTTAGTTTTTGTTGAGTAAAGATACTGGTTTTTCTTATTGTTTGATTTGCTTTCTTTTTTGTCTTTATTTCCTTGAAAAATACTTATGGCTTAATTAATGGTAACTCATACATTATAGTAACTTAGTATGTTTTTAACACACCCCTCCCTGAAAAAACCCTGCAAATACTGTCTTATTTATCAGTAACCAATGCTAAACAATTGAAGCAACAACAACAAAAAAAATTCAATTAATAGCAGAGAATAACAAGCTTAATTTGGATTTAATAAGGCAGACCTCTGTGACAGCTGACAGACAGTATCATACCTTTGTGTCTGTATAGCTGACATTAGGTTATTCTGAGCAAGTATTGATTGTGAAGTTTCTGTTGTATAATTACTTTTTGCTAGGGAAAGAAAAAGAAAGAAAATGCATGGTTATTGATCTAGATGGGAGCATTTGAGTAGCAGTTTCCCTTGGCTAACAGTGAGTGTCATCTTTCAGCCATGATAAATCGTAATGCTCTAGCTCAGTGTAATTACTTTGTGGTGAAATGAACCTCCTCCAATCCCTTCTCCTTTTCTCAGCAAGGAGATATAGTAATCATCTTTATCTGGAAGCAATGATTTACTGAACTAATCATCCTCTTAATAGAGGAAAATCTTTTTCCCCTGAGAGTATGCCCAGTTTTTGCTGAGACAGAAATACATTATTAAATGATGGAATTTTAAAAACTTTTAGAATCCACACTTATACATCTTTTTAATTACCTCTCCATTATTTGGATGTATGCTTCTATCTGACTGCCCACCCCACCCCTATCTACTAGGTAACCTTGTATCTTACATTGGGTGTAATTAAGAGAGAAAATATAGATGGCCAAAATCTTACACAGGTATTTTAGCACTAGGTACTATCATTATGTAAATAAACCTATTTGTTTTATGAAAACTATGAGGCAAATATAAAAAATTAATTTGTTTAGTTAAAAATATCTTGGAAAAAAATCTTGGGAAGCATTTTCTGATCGTAACAATTTTTGTATAATTTAAAATATTAAACATTTCTGGGTTTTAGATTATTTTTCTATAGTACATCCCTTCATTAATAAATAAATAAGATGCTTCTTAATGTAAAAAGTATATCATCCCTATGATTTCTAAAAAACTAAGATAATTTCTATTTTGTTTAACATTTTGATAAAGATATTTAATGTGTTAACAATTTTCATTAAGCTTACACTACGTTTTGCTGAAAATAGAACTGTATTTACTTGCTAGTATTCTAACATTGCATCCTAGGTAATGACTTTTACTTAAATAATGTTATCTAAAAAATACCTGACAGTCATTTTAGATCATTTTAAGACCGCTGTGAAGGGTTTGGATAAAGGTCATTTTCAATGATTGTGCTTAGTTAAGTAAATCTGAAAGGTTGCACAAAGGGAATCTTGCTTTTCAGAGCAGTGTCATAAATTTCCTCCTAGCACATCTGAGAATACCAAGTCAAATGTAGTTGTTTCTGTCTTGAAGGCACTATATTTTATATTTTCCTTCTCTTGGCTTATTTTCTCGTAATTCTCTTTATTCCCACACCTGAGCACAGTGATTTCATTTTGTCATAAATGAGATCTACCAGTTTTTGACAGTTTTCAGAAACCCCTATGTTTATATTTCTAGACATTTAGAAAGAGTAGCTTTTTTGCTAAGACTTACTTAAAAAATGCTCTTCTTAGTTTTTTAAAACAGTTCTTCTTTAAATGTAGTCTTAATTCATAATTTTTTCCCATTCATACCACAGCTGGCCTCTTGCTGTTAACAACTAAAAAGTGAAATGGATGCCTAACAAAATGAAGATGAAAGCAATTCTGCCCATAGATAGTCATTTCCTGTAATATTATCACCCTTCCACTACTTATATGATCTCTGGAAAGCATTGTTTATTGAAGTAAATATAGACTTGACTTCTATGATGAGATGTGCTCTTTTAAGAAAATAATACTTCCTTAAAATTGTATGACTAGCTCCTCATTACAGGGTATGGTTTTCTAAAATAACTATTGCTTTTGTTCCCGTAAGGAAATGTCACATCTCTAATCAAATCATTTATCATTTAAATTCTAGAAATTTGTACACTAAGCAACAATGTCCTGTTATTTGTATTATTAATACATTTGAGATTCTGAAACAAAAGAAAACTAAAATACCTCAATCAAGTTATCGTAGATCTAGAATTATATTAAATATTTATTTGAACAAGACTGGATGGTAAACTATACTGTAGCTGAATGCTTCAGAGGTCAAAGAGCTACAGTGACTTTGATGGAAAACAGATTTCTTCCTATTTAAATGGTTCCGACTTTGATTACAAGCATTTATTATAATTATCAAGAGATTAGCTGGTTGTTATAGAATCCTGGTAATGAAACCATTTAAAAGGAATATAATTGCAGTTTATTGGTTCCTGCAAAAGAAAAGAGCCTGGATAAAATGGTCCTTTTGTAAATACTTCAACTTTTGGCTGAGTATACTAATTTTATTCTATCTTAGTTTGTTTCCTTTAGTAGTTGTGCCTAAAGGTGTAATATTTTCTAATACTTAGCCTGTCCTCTAGTTATTTATATGTTTTATATATTTTGTACAAAATATATATATAAATGTTTTGCTGTATAGACATTGTTTTGAAATATGTTTGTATAGTGTTTTTCTAAGATAGTTTTAATGCTAATTTGTACTTTAACTTTTAACTTACTGGCATATAGGATAAGTTCATTGATTTATCACTTCTAATTCATGTGTACATGTTTTTCCTGTTGCAATAAACCAATCCCAATGAAATACTTACCCAAGAGATTGGCATACTCAAAACTTACTTGGTGTTAATATATTTTATATACAAATAAATGTAGTTGACTCAGACTAGATGCATTTTGGATCTCTTCTAGTTTCTTAAAGGCAAAAATATGGACCTAAGTAAGACCTTTTTTTCTTTAAAGGTTTAATCTCTTTTGGGTTTGACACAAGGTTTAAAAATAAATAAATGAATAAACTCAATGAAATAGGTTTTCTTTCATTTTCCAGACTTGCAACTAGCAAATTTGCACTATTTGTTAAAATATCAGAGCAAACAATTAGAGAATTGTTGTCTACAGAGAAAGGGACTAAGGCAGTGCGTGCTGTCTGTCTGAGATGCCACAGTAGGTAGACAGCTCATCTTTGGAAGAAAGTTTCTCATGAATTGAGCTACTTGAGTGTAGGGTGACAGTACAGTTTTGGAGAATTTGAACTTCTTAAAAAGAAATCACTTACGAGCTACCTTTCAAAAATATTTAGGTAATCATCAAGCATAATGACCCTTCAATGTCTTTTAATTACTTTCTTTTGTTTTATCAAAATAATAAAGTACCAATTTTTAAATCTTAGTTTTTGTATTTCTTTGAAGAATTTCAAATCACGTGATCTGTACTTTATATATCATGTTACCAATGTACATATTGCTATTTTATTAATATTTTGCTATACAAAAATACTAATTGATTAAGCATAATAGTTCAATTCCTTGAAAATTACCTCAGATCATTTAGTATGACCATAAGAGGGTTTTACTTGCAGTTTAAAGGTTTCTAGAGCTAGTCAGTCAGTGTTACAGTGAGAACGAACCTTTATTGCATTACCGAATTTCATATTACATATATTAGGAAAATTGAAATTGTAGTTATATACCTGATAGCATGAATTTAAAAGAAGAGACATAATAGGGAGAGGTGACAAAATTTAGAAAGACTATGAATAATGAGGATAGAGAAAAGGTACAATCTCATTACATATTCCAGCAGTTTACCCACATTGTTATTAGCACTGTATTAATTTAATATTAAGCTTTGCTTTAAATGTTATTCATGTGTAAATGTATGTATTAATCTTTTATATGGACATATGCAATACATAAGACGTCTAGTTATAGATGCATGAAGTATTGAAATATGGAACATCATAGTATTTCAAAAGAGTAATTCCTACTTTTCCCCATGATTCTTGGAAGAACTACACTTAAAATACACAGAAAACTAAAATAAAGAAATTTACTGTTCAATCCCCATTGTGCCATGCTGGCCCTGTTCCAGGGGCGCACTGAGACAGTGACTAAGATTGGGTGTGGTGGCACACGACTATAATCCCAATACTTGGGAGCCTGAAAACAGGAGAATCACTACCAGTCTGATCTGTGTAGTGAGGCCCTGTAGACCCTATACTAAATACATTTTTAAAAAAATAAATTCACATATGTTAGTTGAAAGTTATCAGTCATTCATTGTCAAACTAGATCATGAAGAAGTTATTTTTTTTATTTTTTCTCTTCAGATATAATTGCATGTGTTAATGTGGCAAATTTTATTTTTGCCTGTTATGTCAAGTGTAAACAGCATCAGCCATAATTGGCTCTCATTAATAGGAATCTGGTCAATGCAGGTATTAGAATCTGTACATAATAGTGGTGGAAGAATAGTAGCAGTCTGCCTGATAAGAGCAGGCATCATGACCACACTGCTTCATACAGTGTATAATACAAATCAATAATTATATGAACTTTTTTACAAATGGAATTAATTTATATTTTGCATGCTGCTTAGGAACTTAGACTTATAAGACTATGATTTTGTTTATGAAAAGAAGCACAAAAGGATTAGCATCTGTATTAGGACTCTAATAAAAGGCAGCTGAGAAATATGGGAAAATAAATTAAGGAAACTATATTCAGTTAAACAATTGGATATTAAAGAAAAAAGAGTTCCATTTCTAGGAGTTATTATAGGTATCTATCATTTTTAAAGCTAAAAAAATCATAAATTTTTCACATGCTTGTAGGAAAAAAATAGTGGAAAAGCAAAAGTAAATACACACACATATGATAGTTAAGATAGTTATACTACTAGTTTCTCTTAGTTCATTGAAGATAGGTCTGTGCTAATAATGTTTAAACAATTAAATGTTGATATCTTGTATCTGAGTAACTAATTTAAAGATAACATTACACAATATATTAACCATTGTTACCCTCCTATCCTATTTTGGAATTTTGCTTTATGGGGCATTTTGTTTCTTTTACATTAAAATTAAATTTTAAATGTAAAACGAATCTGAAGGAAAAAAAGTATTTGGTAGGAAAGTAGGGCTTAAACTAATACTGTGTAGTCATTTATTGCCTTCATCATACTTATTGTCATTATTTATAAATTTTCATTGTAGAAATATAATTCATTTGATTATGCAATACTAACCCAAATGCTACTAAGAGTGAGGAAATAGTTATATAGTGAATTTCTAACATCCAAAAAATATGCATAGTTTGAGATGTGGACTCAACAATACAAACTGCAGATCAAGACTACCATGAGATCTGTAGAAATCAAAAATGAAAGACAGAAGTCATGTTGTTGGATAGAAGACTTTCCTTACTCTAGATCATTTTAAATTAAGAACAGCGATCACAGCCAAACTAGAGTTTAGTAGTATTGGAGTCAATAGTAATATTGGAAGGCAGGTACAAATAGGGTATAGAGTGCATCACTGTCACAGTTCATGACTGTGGCATGGCATAGAAGGATGAAAGTACTCAAGAATTATCCAGAGTCATGGTCCAACCCATACTCCAAGAGGGGCCAGAGGAGTTGCTATTAAATGAAAACTCTCAGCATAGGAAAGTCTCAAAGGACAGCTCCAAACTGAAGCCTCAGTGGCTTTTATTGACAGAACCAGAAAAAAAGGATAAGAGAAAAGAAGGGCATCTGCAATGAGATCCTATAGGGGACAGGGAATGGACAAATGGAGACAAGTGTGGTCTGTCAAATGACTGACCTTGGGCCCAATCTAAGTTACAAGTCAGAGAATGGGAAGGGCAAAGCACAGAGCATTCATTCCTTAAGCAATGCATTTTGATCCTACTTGGGCTTGTGGCCCTGGAGGTTCTCCTTCAGTCTCTAACCTGGCATTCTGTGAAGTTTGGGCCACATGGCTCTAAGTCTCTTACCTCATGCATCCATCTGGTCAACGCCCTCATGTGGTAACCACTGATGACCTTCCAGGTCACAGTTGGGTTGTATTTCTTGTTACAGCTGTATTGGTTAACTGAAGAACTGGTGCTTTTAGTGTCCTATTCAGAAAGAATAACCTGTGGTCTTTCTGAAAAACTACTTCTTTGCAACCCCTCCAGGCCTTCCCTGCCACAACGAATGCTTTCAGATTACACTTAGCCATCATAGTTTGTCAAGCTATCCTGAATTTAAGGATGGCAATTATAATAGATTATTGCACTTTGTTCAGTATTTTAGCCAATTAAAATGAAGCAGTAATGGGAGCTTCCTCTCAAAACATATTTTAGTGCATTAAGATAAAAACTTTTAAGAATTCTTTGGGAAGCCTGCTAAGGTACAAAATACCAAATTACCACTCAAGTTTGACTTTCATCCCAGCTAAAACAAATTATAATGCTAGACTCAAAAAAGTTGCGATGTTAGGCTGGGGAGATGGCTCAGTGGAATAAGCACTTCCCTGGCAAGCACAAGGACCTGAGTTCAAT
>NDGN011462700.1:0-13714 GCA_002564285.1 Tympanoctomys barrerae
AGAGGAAAATAATTTCTAGAAAATGTTTAAATTTTTATTATAGTATACTCACATAAACAAGCAGCATGTGTGGGCTGGTGTCACTTAGAAGTAAGGTCTTGGGTATTAGGCTAAATGATGCAAAAGTAGACGTAGAAGGAGAGGCAGAGTTAGGGGCAGGGATAGAAGAGAGAGACAGAGAGAGAGAGACAGAGAGAGAGAGACAGAGAGACAGAGAGAGACACAGAGAGAGACAGAGAGAGATAGAGACAGAGAGACAGAGAGACAGAGAGACAGAGAGACAGAGAGACAGAAAGACTGGCTTGTAGTGGCTTTTGGCAAAGTATGTGTCCTACATAAAGACTATTATTTTACACTATTTAAAATTAATACTACATTTGTTGCATAATTTACCCTTCAAAAATATTTGAACAAGATAAAATAAAAAGAAATCTCCAGTCATTTTCCTACTTAAATAAAAGCTATCTTTCCTTTACTACATAATTCTTCAGTATTTAATTGGTTACATGTAATAATTTTCGGTCCTACATTCATTAAGTAGAAAGACATGCATTACTTCCCCTAATAATTTAAACATTGAGACTGGTGTAACAGTTTTCAAATATGAAAGCATTTGAAAGCCCACATGACTCCTTTTAATAGCATTTAAAGCAGTTCATAACTTCACAATGATAGATTTAATTGTTCATACTGCAGCATTTTCTGATTCAGTGTCCTCCCATGTCGCATCTGAAGGCCTTAATATTCCAGGGGAAAGTTACAAAGTGAGAAAGTACAGCAGAATGTCACTCTCCATAAAAATGACACCAGCACATTGTTTTCTGAAGCAAATGTAGCTGTGCCTGCTATTCCACGCAGCTGCCAGACTGAACCATGACACGGCCAATCCTATCATTTTAGCCTTCTTGATGGAGACCGGGCTTTATTGTGTCAAGCTGCTAATGCTGGGTGATTTGGCTAAGTCACATAAAAGATGCCTGTTTACTGCCCTAGTTAAATGGCATGTTTACCTTGTAGAAACAAATGCTAATCCCTGCTCCGCGGTGACACACACACCTTACCAAGTCTGTCAGTCACTAGGGCTGAAGGATTCTGTATTGTCCTATATGCTTAACTAGGAAAAGGCCACAACTCAAATAAGGAAATTTCTTTTTTCAAGCTTTAGACATTTTGTCAATTTAAGTATTATAAGACGATAAATCATCTGAGTTAGAAGCACAAACAGAGAAGATAAAAGCATCAGGAAAAAAAAGGTTAATTTGTAGACATTTAAGTATATACACAATCTATATGATAGTTTTATACATCTTTATACTACACGTTCTTTTTCATATATTTAAAATGTATTTTAAATAAATTAATTCAATTTAATTTATCTCCCTGTAGAAACCTACAGTGATTTCATATTCAAATGTTTAATGCTTTCGAAGGCCAGACTTTGTCACTCCTAATAAGGGATCTCTAGTTTAATCCTGAATACTGAGCCCAGGCTATAAATGTCCTTGAAGTGCTGTGTTTCTTTCATTTCTTTCAAATGATCTGTTTCTCTCCACTTACCCATGAATGAATAATTATAACTGTACTTTTGTACAATCATGCCATTTTACTAAATAGTTCAGCAAAATTTTCTATGTTTATCTTTCACACTTCAGTTATTTTCCATAAATTTACAACACCCAACACTATCATTATTAAATTGTAGGGCTTACCATTCACATTAAAATGAAAAACAAGTACCATGACTACTACTATGATATTCGTATAATGCACTATCCATTAAGATGATGCAATATTGTTACAGTGAAATTGTTTATTTTATCAGCTATCATTTTAATTTATTAAATTATGTCTTGATAATTAAAACTTTTAAGCCCAATGAGCCATACTTCACATTAAGTTGTTGGACTGGTGGTGGGACTCAGTGGTAGACACCACCCAATATGTTCAGGAACCTGGATTTGATCTCATTGCACCCAAAGTGGTAGTAATAGGACTTCCAATTATGAGTTCCCTTGATCTAAGTTCAGATCAACGGTTACAATGAATGTTATGTCACAGGGTCATAACATATAAAAGGTCTTACCAGAGTCAGAAATAAAAGAAAATAATAGCTTATGAATATTTCAGTTGCTACAAAACATTTAGAATTCTTTCAAAAAATTAGTGACTCCTCTGAGCATATTTTATGAGACTGATTAGTTTGTAGTTGTAGTCTCTTACACTGTATGAGTGTACATTTCCTCAATACTGATATTATATTCTACTTCCACATTTTATATATTATCAGTATTAAGGAGGTTTATATTGGATCCATAGAAGCAAAATTATAAAAACATACTTAATGTGAAAATTCCCAGAATTTTCATACAAACATGGTACATTTTTGACTAGCATGAAAATAGTTTTTTATAATGATCTATTTATGAAAACTTAAATCAAAAGAAAATATACAATTTGAATGATTACAATTTAAGTATTGTTAGAATTTGACAATGAGTACAGAGAAATAGTTCTTTGTGCATATATAATTTATGTGTTTTTAATAATTAAATTATTTTGTTCAAAAATTATTGGGGAATAGCAAAATTTCCTAAATTAGTTATTTCACAAACTGCAGTGTCACTAAATAATTTTGAATTTAAAAACAAAAAATATTATTATATCAACTTTTTGAATTCTTTTTATCAACAACTTCAAAAATTATAGCCAAACACATGAAAATACACTCAAGGACTCATGCTTTATTTACATCATCCATGTTCTGTAATAGGACACCACTTGCTATGGCTTGATAAGTATCTCTCAAGTGTCCATGGGTTAAAGTTTTGGTCTTAGATGGTGCTATTTTGGAATAATTGGACTTTTGAGTAGTGGTACCAAATGGAAGAAACTTAGGTGACTGGGAGTGTGTCACGAAAACAGGTCATGGAACCCCAGTGTCCAGGAATCTCTACTTCCAGGATGGTGATGCTGTGCCCCTCTTCATGTTGGGTAATCTTCATCAGAGGGTTGAAGGAAAGAAGCTGCTTGAACATAAACTAGAATCTTCAATGCTAAAAATCAAAATAAATCATGCTTTTTGAAAGTTAATTGATTCCAGTATTTAAGTACAGTAACAAGAAACTAAGTATTACATGTTCCCTTCATAAGTTACTTTGAATCTCATTAAATACTTTCATAAGCATGTGGTAGTGCTTTCTTAAGAATACAGCACATGGAAACATTTTATAGTTTTATAATGTTAGTCTTCCATATTCTGTCCTGGAGGGGTTTTTTTATGTCCCTCTGGTCCTACACTACTGTGGCTTAAACACAAACTTAGCTCCCTGTATGATAGCATGACCCACTGAGAGTTAACTTTGTGCTTTTGAACAGCATATACCTTCATTAAAACAAAGATATTAACTATGTTTTGGACTTGTGTTTATGTCCATCTCTGTATCTTTCTTTAATTATCATTGTGTAGCTCTTTTACTTCCTCTGCTAGATTAATTCCTAAGTGTTTCATTTTTGGATGCTATTATGAAGGGTATTCTTTCTCTAATTCCTGTGTGTGAGGTTGCTATCTGGGTAGAGGAATGCTATTGATTTTTGGGTGTTGACTTTGTATCCTGTTATGCTACTGAATTTATTAATTCTGGGAATTTTTTGGTGGAGTTTTTTTTTCGTCTTCCAAGTAGAGTATCATGTCATCTGTGAATACTGATAGTCTAACTTCTTCCTTACCTAGTCTTATTCATTTTGCTTTTCTCTCTTGTGTAATGGCTTTAGCTATTGATTCCAAAACTATATTGAACATGAGTGGTGGTAATGGACATCCTTTTCTTGTAGCTGATTTTAAAATAAAAGCATTCAGCTTTCCTCCATTTAGAATGATGTTGGCTGTTGGTTTAGTGTAGAAGGCTTTGTCAGACTGAAGTACAGTCCATCTATTCCAATTTTCTGTAGGGTTTTATCATTAATAAACTCTTTGACTTTGTCAAAAAGTTTTTTCTGCATCTAGTGAGGTAATCATGTGTTGTTCGGTTTTGGCTATATTGATATAGTGTATTATATTGATAGATTTGTGTATATTGAACCATACTGGCATCCCTGGGATGAATCCTACCCGGTCATAGAATATAATTTTCCCTATGATTTGCTTTAAATCTGAGTTATGAAACAAAAACATGGCACAATTTGAACTGGTGTGATCTCTCACTTTTATGCTCCTTTTAAAATTTTAAATCATTCTGTCTTTTTATGTATCTTTTCTTTTAGGAAATAAGCATTGTCCCTCCTGTTTACTTAATTTCTGAATAATTTCCACTTTAACCTCTGATTTGGACATAGTTCCCATATAAGCCTTTCAAGGCATTCCTTTATCAATTGCATTTGTTCCTTTTATCTCTAGTGCAATTAGAGTCAAGTTCCTTGACAATCCATTTTGCATCTGTTATAATAAGAATATTAACATTGCTCTTATAAAAAATCTTTTTGTAAATATAAAAGTGTCATTACAATATGAAATAGTCTTGAACATGTCAAAACTGTTATAAGATGTAGTTCTAAATATTCTCTTCTAAAACAGTTATTATGAAGCCCATTTATTTATACAATTGATTTGTGAACTCTAGCTCAGCACTTGAACATGACAGCCTCGGCTTCCTATGGGAAATTCCATACTTTCTAATGCTACCTATGCTTCCTTGAGATTGTGTTCTCCTGCCACGTCTCTATCTATTTAGAAGTAAACACTGAGAATATAAAAGTAATCACTGCATTCCACATCTTAACACCCATCTCTTCAGAGAGCTTTGTGATATTCTTCATTTTCTTATAAAACATCACCCAGCTTAAATCTTTATTGTTATCACTTGACCCTGAGGAACTCTGCCAGGGCAACTTCACAACAGAACTTCTATTTCCCCCTGTAATATTTCCTGAAGTTTTACTAAACTTCTGTGACCTGATTTTTCCAGACTTTCCATGGCCTGCCTCTCATTAGCATTTTCACCAGCATCTGCAGCTCCTTGAGCTGTTACCAGTCAGGATCCATCTCATCTTCCTTGCAGACGTCTTGAGACTTTTACATATTTGCCACATTTTTCAGGCATGAGTTTCTGATGGTGTATTTGAACATGTATTTTTTATTCTTGACCTCCCCTCCACAAAAATGCTACATATCTTATAAGCCCTATTTAAACTTCTAAATAATTGCATTAAACTTGCTCTTTCTAAGATTATCTATCATTTAAATCTCAAACATATTTAATTTCTAATTAAATTTAATTCTAATTTTTCTGTCTTATGTAAGTTATTTTTGTGTATGTTCCCTACAGGAGTTTCCTTGTATTATTTTCAAAAGGAAATAACCATATTATTTTTAAGAGGTGGTAAAGGATGCTGTAATAAGTAGAAATACTATGGAGATTTAATCCTGGTTCTCTAAGTAGCAGGGCCTAAGGCAAGTAACTAAATCCTTCTAAATCTGATTCCACATTGCAAATGGAATAAGACAACTTAAGGTTTTCTTTAGTAACATCTTATGAAGTTTTTTACTGGTTAGAAAAAAGTCTCATGTGTTATAGATCTTTGAGAGATTCTCTTTTTTTATAAAAGAAAATTAAGCACAGAAATTTATTGGTGAATACAATACTGCTAAATAGGAAGAAATCTCAGATAAGCCCCAGTGATAAAATAAAAGAGAAACTACTGGAGGATTAGCTATACTTAAAGGGCAATTAATAAATATGAAATAATAAACAATATTAAAGTAAGATTAGCCTATCTTCCTTGACATTACAATGTATGAGCTGGAAATTAAATTAAGCCTAATGCTAAAACAAATGTACTGTACACTAACTGTTTGGATTATATTTAGTTCCAGGTATAGGGAGCCATGAGCCAATTGTGAAACATAAGATGACTATAGAAAGAGGAACAGAGTCCAGGTGGTTCTGAAGGCCATCAACATACTGCATCTTACTTGTTGTACTGCACTTTATTTCTATGTACATTGTACAACTGAATAGATTTAAGGATAGCCACGTTTATTATTCTTATTTTTTAGGAAAATCTATATTTTTGATGGAGATAACATAGACTATTTTGTGTCTTCTCTTTCTTTATCTAGCAGGTGACTTGACCCATCATATTTCCCCATTAGGAAAGATTCTTGATCTGCAGACTGGTGTGATAGCATCTTGCACATCACCTTCTGCAGGACTACTTATATATTTCCTTGTTTTAGTATTAAAAATATAAATGTGATTATGTTACTAAATACTTAAGATTTTATAAATATCACTAGCCCATACAGTCATGATCTCATACATCATCTATAACGTGGTGGTCACACTTGCATCTGCAGACAGTGAGGAGAAGGATCAGATGAAGGATGTTAAAGTTACCTCCACAAGCAGCCATGTTGGCTAATATGCAAAACTCATCGCTAAATTTTGACTTCATCATTATAGGTGAACTGTACAAATCCCTCTTTAATTGCAGCGGCAAATTCTCCCTATGGAGTCTGCATCTTTCCTTCTGAGATCTGAAAACTGATTGTATAACTAATCTCAAATTGTTTCCTTCTGACTTCTTTGTTCTGATATAACATTTGTCAAATGATCTGATGATAGAAATTATTGGTAGTGACTGGCAGAAAGCATAGACTTTTTAAAAATATGTATTTGGTCCAGAATCTCACTACACAGCTTGGACTCACAATGATCCTCTGGTTTCAGGCTCCCCAGCACTGGGATTACAAGGGTGTATTACCACACCTGGTCTTTGTGGCTGGCTTGGTGAACCCAGGTCAGATCCAGCCTGGCATGTGGTACTGGGGAGCAAGTCCAGGTCCTTATATACTCTGGTTTCTCTTCAGATCGTATAAATCTTTTGCCTTTTACAAATCCAGGTCCTTGTGCTAGGCTTGGCAGGTGCTTAGACTGCTGAGCAATCTCCCCAGCATCCTCCCAAAAAGCATAGACTTTAAAGTGTCGCCTATGATCACAAAATAAGAAGCCATAGGAATCATTTTAGGAACTACATAACACTACCTATCAACATTTCTGTCATCTTTTCCTCTATATATTAAATTACTAGCTATTTTCTTTGCTCATTGTATACCTTAATAGCTATCACACAATACTCTTGATTAAGTGACATTTTAATTGTACTCAGTTAATGCAATATACATATAAATAACAAATTAACATTTGATGATGAATTATAACATTCTTTCAATCTATTTCTGCTACAAACTGGAAACAGTGGTCCACAGTATAAAAGGCATACTTAAACACAGCAAATTAACTTAGAATCTATTTGAGTAAAGACTGGTTCCTGGATCAAGGAGCTTTGAAACAAAAGTGATTTAGAGCTCTTTAGGAAACAAAATGAGAAGATTTTTATAAGGTAAATGGCAGTGAAGCAAAAAAAAATGTTCGATTCATATCTGAGTTACTCTTCTCTCCTTGATGGGACAAATACCTCACACTAAAAATGAAGGAAGGAAAGGTTTATTTTGCTCACAATTACTGGAGGTTTCAGTTTATATTCAGCTGACTCTAAGGCAGAGTGGCACATGGCAGACAGCGCCCTTTCAGGATGGTGGAAAACAGCAAACAGCAAGAGCAAAAGGGAAGACTAAAAGCTATAATGACTACAGAGAGCAAGCCTGTCTCTCTTATTACATTCAGGCTATGGACCCCAGGCTGGATGTAGCACTCACACCTATAATCCCAGCAGTACTCAGAACCATAATCCCAGCCCTACGCAGACATCTAATTCAAGCCTTGGATCATGAACTAATCACAAACTGCAGATCTGCACCTCAGTGACTGCACAAGGCCTTGGGGGAACAAATATACACAAACCATAACAACTGCTTACAGCTCCAGTTGCTGTACTTGGTCGGCCTGGCTGGGATGTCCCTACTTACATAACTTAAAAAGTTGGATACATCTAATTGATTCATTTTAAATTTCATTTATTCTCTAATATAAACATTTACAAGAAATAGCTCTAGGTAAGTTTCATATATACTTGCAAATGAATCAAAAGTCGGGTTACTTATGAAGTGTAACTGGCTTTCCTTTTGCTTCAGAATTTTTTCTGAATTTTTGAAGCCTGATATTTATTTTAACTGGGCACCAAAATTGTGCAACCATTAAAATTAAAAACTTATACAAATAATTCAAGCCATGATTATCTATATATACATATTTTCTCCTGAAATGGCCTCATTAAAAATCTTTCACAGTTATAGAATAATACACATATTGATATTACCTTACATTTTTTAAAAAAAATCTGGAAATTCCGTGTTTGTTATGTTCTTTACCCAATACAGATTCCTTAGTTCACTATTACAATTTTGTTGTTGAAAATATCTTCAATTTTCTTTCCTTTTGTCCTTTGCATTTACTGACCTAGGATGAAATCATGTACCCATTTGCAGTATGATTTCCTGATGTGTTCTATCATTCTGGATGAAATCCCACACCCCATAACAAGGATGTCACATTAGCTTCATGCATCTGCAACTTTTGTAGCCCTCGCCAGAGATCACTTGCTTACTCTCTGTGGGCCTCATATTTCAACTTTTCCTAGTTACTTTAACCTGATATTCTGAGCTCTTTGCTGATGACTTAAAGTCATGCCACTGAGAAAAATAAAAGTGGAGAGTCATATACCCTTCACAATTCTTGAATTGAAATGCTCCATATATTTGCTTGTGAACCTACTATCTCCTTTTCTTTTGTGAAAATAGAAGTTCCACTTTCAATCAAAGGACAAGTTCCTCGTTGTTGGTATCATTCACATTTAAGTGACTGTACTTCACTTATTTCTCCTGAATTGTCTATATCCCTTTTTGAAAGGATCATTCACAATTATTGCTAATGTATTTTTGAATAGAACCAATTTAAAAGAAAAAAGTCCTTTTATTCTTTAGCCCACTGAAGTTTTACCTTGTTCATTTATATTTTCTTCATAGAAATATTTTGAAAAATATCCTCTGCTTGTTTTATTTCTATATCCTCACTATTCTTTTTCTTCTTAACCTTTAGTTGTCTGGTGTTCTTTTCATACAGAGCACCTTACTGACTTCCACTTCTATAAATCTAATGGACTCATCAAAAGAACTCATCTAATTTCTCTTTATATATTTTATATGTTTAATTACCCCTTCCTAGAACTTCTGGAAATTATATACTTCAGTTCCAGTTACAATTCAAAAAAAGAAAAACAGAACAAAACAAACAAAAAAAATTTCTGTCCTGTTTTTAATATTAAAAATTATTCAGGCTGAAAACAGTTGAATCACTACGAGTCTGATCTACATAGTGAGACCCTGTAGACCCTGTACTAAATACATCAAAAATATGCAAATTCGTTGCTTCTAAAATTTCAAAACAGTTTCTTGAAAATATGCCTTGAGGTTTGTTTTTGCCTCACAATTTTATCTATTCTAGCCATTCTTATTGCTTAAATTCAGTCTTTATGTGAAGGGATCCCATCACAGTACTAGTGACCAAAAACACTGCACACAGTCTCCACGTTATACATTGAAATTCCAATTTGATTTTGAATGTGAATGTCTAGTACAAATCTGAAATGTTACAATTTTTTGTTTGCTTGTTTTATCCACGTTCATTGATTAGTGTTCTGTCTCAATTAATAGAAGTTAGTAAGGTGAAATACCTTCCTGGCATTCAAAATGAAAAGTGAGTGATTTTTAAATTATTTCAATTACTTTCTTCATTAATCAATCAATGACCTAACTTCAAGATAATATGATAAGCCAGTCTGATGTCCTTTATCTGCATTGGTCATAGTTAGGTCACCATATCAAGTCTAGACATCTTCACTTCTCTTACTTAATGGCCTGCTTTTTGATTACAGTCTTATATCCATTCTCTACCTAATTATAATAATGATCATTTGAAGATGTAGAGAAGCACAGGTTATTATTGTGTTCCATAAACATAGTACAACAGATATGTTGTTTCATGTATTAATATGACCCTACATACTGTGACACTTGCCTAACCCTAGAAAAAATTTAAAACTTATTTTCACTCGTTTTGCTTTAGTCCATATGTGGAAATCCTGTGATGACAGACAACTGTGAGTTTTTCTACGTGTCCAGTAACCAGAGGCACTCAATGTCCTTTGTTCCAAACGATTGTTCTATGTACATTTATTTAGTGAAGATGTGAAGAAATAGTCCTCATTCAGAACTAGGACTGCTTAAAGACTTACAAGTGAAAGATGACATCTTTCGAGAAAAACTGACAGCCTGTTTTGTGTAATTCATTAAAAGGTATAGATTTTTTTACTAAATGAAGTCTCCTCTCCCATAATGCAGTTCACCAGGTAGACCACTTTTCATTGACTGGATGTCTTGCTTACTCTTCTCTCATTGCTGGGACAAGATACCCAACACCCAAAATGAAGGAAATAAAGGTTTATTTAGCTCACAGTTACTGGAGATTTCAGTCTACACAAAACTGTCTCCAAGGCAGACTGTCACATGGCAGAGGGCAGCAGTTCATGGTATTGGAATATAGCAAAACAGCAACAGCAAATGGGAGGAGTAGTGTCAACAATGGCAACAGAGAGCAAGTCTGTCTCTCTCATAATGCTTGTAGTCTATCTGCCCCAGGCCAACTGTAGTACTCACACCCATAATCCTAGCACCATTTACACCATTATCCCAGAAGCACTCTCACACCCATAATCCCAGCATGGGATCATGAATTAATCACAAAGTCTAGAAGTCCAGCCCATAACTGCATGAGGCTTTAGGGCACAGCTAGACACAAGCCATAACAGAATGATTCTGCGAAACCTAATACAAGTGCTGATAATCTTGCTATTATCATTATGTGAGAAACAGGTTCACCCTTGTCTCTGACACAGGAGTCTCACATTTTTCAGTACTGATGAAATCATTTAAGAATCTCTTATCAACTTGTAATTAGGGTAAACCTTTTTTTTTTTTCAGTCTTGAAGACAATAATATGCAGTATAACAGCCACTGTTGAATTTGAATAATCTTGATTGGAGAAATTCTATATCATTTGTAATGATTTATTTATTTATTTATTTATTTATTTATTTATTTATTTATTTATTGTATTTGGTCCAGTCTCTCACTACGCAGTTCGGACTCCTAGTGATCCTCCTGCTTTCAGCCTCCCCAGCAGTGGGATCACAGGAGTGGACCACCACACCCAGACTGGGTCGCTGGCTCAGCACGCTAGGGGGACAAGGCCAGGGCTGCTTGTGAATCGAACCCCAGCCCCTGAGCTTGCCTAAGCAGGCACTTAGTCTACTCAGCTATTTCTCTGACCCCATTTGTAATGTTTATTATTTTTATTCTCTTAAAAATGTTCCTTGTTAAGAAATGATGAACAAAAGTGATAAACCACAAAATAAAACATATATTGTTTGATCTTGCCATTAACGACTGTAGTATTTCTATTTGATCTAAATTTATTTTTAATCTAATACTGAAAATGTGGAGACTGCATATAAATAGGTAGATCTATCCACCCCTTTAAGCATCATAACTTCTTGCTAATCTAGGCTCTTTTTATTCATGGCAAAATCACTTGAGTAGTGACTTTGACCTTTACAGGAAATGTGCGATCTAACTTCACTCTTCCTTCATACTGAATGAAGTCCATTATCATTTATTATTGAGCCTATCACGTTGCTTTCTATAATAAAAAGATGAGGGACAAAACAAAAGATAGGCTCAAAGGTCTAGAGTATATCAAGAAATTGGAAAACAACATTTTTTTTTTCTGTAAGTGAATATTCCTGTGTGTTAAGCGTGGGCTCAGATAGTGCCCCTTTGAGAAGAATACAATTAAGAGAGCGTTACTATGAAAATAATGTACAAATGTGTATGAAGAGTGCAACAAAAGACATGGTAATCCTTAGCTCTGTACCTAACTTAAGTGCACCCAAAGGCAATAGAGTTTCAGCTTTTGGGCTGGTCCAACTGTGCTGCTTTCTGTTCCTAAAACAAAGGACAATCTGAAAAGAAAGAATTTCTTATGAATATTCAAAGGCCTGCTTCATCTCATCCTTCAAATTTCAGTTTATTTATTTGGGATAGTGTCTCAGCTATGCATCTCAGACTTCTAGCGATCCTCCTGCCTCAGCCTCCCCAGTGCTGAGATGATAGGGGTATACCAACATGCTCACTGCCCTGGCCAGGGCATGTGGTACCAGGCATTGAACTTGGCTCCTGTGCTTGCCAGGCAGGCACTTAGACTACTGAGCCATCTTCCCAACCCCAATATCTCAGTTTAAATATCCTCATCTCCATGAAGTCTTCTCTGAAGAACTGTCGTATTTCAATCTATGTCATATTTGACCATGTCACATTATCATGATCTTAATGGATTTTCTGTACAATATTATTTTTATATATTTAGTGTCTATTACTAGACCATAAGATATTGATTTATTTATTTTGTTTATTTTAATATATATATATATATATATATATATATATATATATATTTTTTTTTTTTTCAATACCAGGGATTGAATTCAGGACCTTGCACTTGCAAGGCAAGTGGTTTTTCTACTGAACTATCTTCCTGGCCCAAGAGTTTCGAAGAAAGAGGTCATTCCTTGTTTAGGTGTACAGTACATAAAAAGTTTATGTTTTACACTAGATTCGATATCTTAGGGGCAAATAAACTAGTTATCATGAAAATATATTCTGATAGTGTTGTGTGACATACTAGGTATGACATAATAGGTTAATTATTGAATTATACTTTAATGGTAAGGGACACTTTTAGAAAATGTTGATTTAATAATAGTTTCACTGTTTTGTGAAGCCTACTTTAAAACAGAGTGTGAAAACTATGTTAGAGGAAAAAATAAAGTGCTGGTGAGATAGCTCAGTGGACTAAGCACCTGCTTAGGGAAGCACAGGGACCAGGTTTTGGTCCCTGATACCACATGCCAGGCTGCTCCCAACCTCCGGCACACAGAGCCAACCACTGACACCTGGAGTGGTTGTGCATGCCTGCGATTCTGGATCTGGAGAGGCTGAAAACAGGAGCATCCCTATGAATTCTGGCTGCATAGTGAGACTTTATCACAAATACATTAAATAAAAATAAATAATTAATTAACTAAATAAAATGAAATATACAAATAAATTGATAAACTTCTAGCTATTTTCATCATATCAACAATTGATGTGTCATTCTATTTTTATGACATAAACACTTTCCCTTTGGTATTTTGGTATTTTTTTTCTGCATAAATACATGCTCCTAACTGTAAGAGACCTGATTAGCAGCACCCTGCAGTCTCTGAGTCTACACTAGCTTGCTGGTTTCCCGTTATCTATGTGAAGTCATTGAATGCAGAATTAGATTTTCACATTTCATTCTCATAAGCTGCAAAAATGTCCTGCAACATACTATTTCAACTATTTTACCAACTTATACACTCATATATGTTAATAGAGTCCATCAAGTCTCCAGTAATTGAATTATGTAGCTTTGTATTTCTTGTTACCATTTAACAATTATATCTCAGTTTGAAAGACACCTTTGCTTTACTTATTTCCAAAGTTTATTTAAGATTTAAGTAAGTTGTTATTAAATTTTATATGAAAATAGTCCTGGGGCTGGTGAGATGGCTCGGTGGTCTAAAGCACCTACTTAGAACAAGCTTAGCAAAGAACAGG
>NDGN011462703.1:0-13521 GCA_002564285.1 Tympanoctomys barrerae
GAACCCCTGGCCCCTGCACCTGTTTGCAGGTGCTTTAATCCACTGAGCTATTTGGCTGGCCCTTGCAATAGTACCTTAAAGGTACAATTATTTCATTTATATCTTTTAAACAGCATCTAGATTTTTTGCCAACTTGATTGGTCTCTACAAGTAAGCTTTAATAAGAAACAATATTAAAATGCATTGAGTAATCTGATGTTCTCAGGACTCAGGAGAATGTCCAGCACAGGGGGACACTCAGTACAAATCAAGAGGCAATACAGCAAGGACAAAGAAAGGCATTCACAAATCCTCTTCCTAAGCCACAACCACAAATCCAAACAGAACCATCCTGAACAACCCTGTGTATACTCCAGACACTAGCTCAGCCTCCACAAACTAAATATTTCTTCATAGAAAGGACCAGACTTCAAGTAACACCAGCACAGCAGAAGTCTCTGCCACCCTTCCTTCCAGAAACAAGGCTGTTTCTGGCCCTGGCTCCCAATCAGACAATGCTGTAATTCAACCAAGAAGGGCAGCTGTAAAACCAGAAACTTCACCAGCATTGCCAGGCCAGGTCTGCTAGATGCGGAAGCATAGTCAAGTACATGGCAACTCCATCAGCAAGCAAGACTCCAGCAAGGGCCAGGGACTGAACTTCAAGCTCTAGAGAGTGAGACAACCATGGAGCAACTGGTAAACTGCCCACATTAACATGGTCAACCAGACACGGGAGTGGGTTCGAGGCACCTGTGCTTACCTGGCCAACACAGACATGTGCAAAGAAGATGCAAGGGAATGGGTGGGTGAACATCAAAGCCAGGACAGATACCAGAAGGGCCTGTAACTTGGAAGTGAACCAGCCCATGCTCGCATCACCAGTGACAAATGAAAGCTTTACTGACGCTTTGACCATTCTTTGGGTAAACATAAAATTATACAACCGGATCCTTCAAAGTCAGGCTTTAAGTAAAAAAGAAAACAAAAGCAAACAACAAATACAAAAAACAAATGAGCGGAGACATCAGCAGCCATACAGTGTCAAGGATACAGACTTCACAGTTTGGGTCCCCACAAGTTACAAAACAACAAGTAACAACACATCAAAGAACAGGAATCAGAAGTTGCTATAATCCATTCTCTGAAATGCTAAGTATTCAACAACAAACCTGGAAATATTAAAAGAAACAAAGAATAACTCAGGCTTGGGGGTGGGGAAGCAGCCAGCAGCTGCTGCATTTAATAGATTAAAGCTTCAACAGAACTGTTATATGGACACAGATGTTTAAAACACTAAAAGAAAGCACACTTAAATAATTACTAACGTATATTATAATAATAAGACTCTCAAAAACAGAGACTGAATATTAAAAAAAAAAAATCTGGAGCAAAAAAAATGTAACAAATTAAATTAAAAATCTACCATCGGAGCTCAACATTAAATTGGAGTTGGCACAAAAATCAGTACCACTCAACAGAAATTTTCCAATCCGAGGAATAAAGAGAAAAAAGATGGAAGAAATATGAACAGTGCCTCAGAGACCAGAAAAACAACAAACACATACCAACATCCAGTCAGTCAGTCCTCTGCATCCACAATCAACCTCAGATTTAAAAAAAAAAAAAAAAAGAACTGTAGCTATACTGAATACGTGCAGGCTTTTCTTGTAATTCCCTAAACACAGTACAGTAACTACTTTTAAAGCACTCACACTGCATTAAGTATTACAATTAAGTACATGGAAGGATATGTGTAGGTGCATCATTTTTCATAAGCAACTTCAACATCTGCAGAACCAGGTACCAGATGGGAATCCTGGAACCAATCCTCAGATAGCAAAGGATGACTGTGTATGTGATAGGAGAAAAACAAGAGACAAAAAGCAAAACAAACAAAAAACTTGAAGAAAAGATAGCCAAAATTCCCTCAGATTTGAAGAACACAGAAATGACAATCTAGATACTCAAAGGCTTCAACAAATCTCTCAACAAAACAGAGAGATCCTAACACATCATATTCAATATGCTAAAAGATAAGGAGGAAATAAGCATAAAAGCACCATACAAGAGACCATTCATCTCACACATGGGGAAGAGAAAAAAAAGACCACCACAATAAACAACTGACTTCTCATGACAAATAACAGGCCAGAAGACAGTAAAAGGATCAGAGTACAGAAAAATCTCCTGAGCAAGGGCAGCAGTCTAAAGTGCCTGCCTGGCAAGCACAAGGACTAAGTTTGATCCCCAGTACTGCATGTCATGCCAGCCCCAGGCCATGCTGGCCCTGAAACGGGATGTGGTGGCACATGCCTGTAATCCCAGCACTGGGGAGTTGAGACACGAGGATCACTATGAGTCCAAGCTGCATAGAAAGACCGTGCACCAAATAAATAAAATTTTAAAAAAAATTTTTTTTTTTTAAGAGACTTGGTTGTAACAAGATCTGCCTTATCACAAAGGCTATATAAATCCTTCAGACTGAAGGCAAAGGGCACAGGATGACAACTTTATTCCACAGTAAAAAGAGAAAAGTGCCAGTGCTGAGTTATAAGACTCTATTAATATTTTTTCACTCCTTTTAAAATTGTTTAAAAAACAAGGCTACATAAAGCAGTAATTTAACACTCCATACACACCTTTATAACGTAAGAATCAATCATAAATACTGGCATAAAAGAGAAAAAAGGGAGACCCCAAGCAAAGTTTGAATGTTTTACCTAAGTTCAGTCAGTATTCTCAAGTAGTCATACATTAAAATGTATAATCTCTAAAGCAATAACTATGTAAAAGTAGTAAATAAAAAAAGGCCACAGAAATAAAAAGTTTTAAAAGTACACATACAAGATAGCAACGAGTAAGGCAGAAAGGAACAAAAAGTATGAAGCAAATAGAAAAAAAACACAGCAAAATGGCAGACCCAAGAACACCACCAACTGCATTACAGAGGCCCAAATAAAAGACTGTGAGACTGTAAGACAAAGCAATGGCAACAACATGCTGTTCGATGATGACATAATATAATCTATACAAAAGAAAACCTCAAAGTAAAAGGACAGGAAAACATACACCAAATGAAACTCTTCACCAGTCAGATTCTACAAAATCAGCAGGTAAAAGAGACAATAACAACCGCCAGGCCAAAAATTTCTGAGAACTCTACCTGACTGCAGACTTGAAAGTGACTGGCTTATAGTAACACTATTCATACTACTAGAACAATCCAAAGGTGCAATATTGATATAAAAAAGTATTACTTAGCAATAAAAGGTAATGAAAATCCTGATACATGCTACAATAAAGACAGACCTCATACTAAATGAAAGTTAAATGTAAAAACTATAGACTGGGTAAATTCTACATTAGATTTCTATAGAAGGTAAAAAGCTAGGAAGCAGAGAAGCAGATGCTGAGAACGGGAGTGTGGACCAACTGCAAATGGGCTCGAGGCAATTTTGGGGTTGGCAGACATGCTCTAAAATTAGATTGTGGTAAAGGTTGTCCACAACCTATTGCTGTCTTTACTACTATCATTGAATTGCACTTACACTAGGTGGGTTTTATTACATACACATCATATCATAATAAAGTCATACATTTTACAGTAGCATGAGTAAGGCAGTAAACTACTGTCTGAAAACTAAAAAAGGTTCTTTTTCTATGAAAGAGTGTATCATAAAACACAAGGTTAATGCAAACTCTAGCTCTTCCAAGACGTAACACGAATGCTGAACATGTAACTTCTCACTCATCTGGCACTTATTCCATCAAAGCATAGCAGATCAATTTACACTATCAACATCTAGAAGACCAAATAAGGCTTTCTATTACCAGCTATGTAGCCATACATCTCTTTCTACGTGGTAGTTGAATATTTACTTATATTCTGTCAAATATTTGCACAGCTGTCTTGATTTTCATGTGTAAGCCATTATAATCTTTATGTCCTCAACTATAAATTTTCTAGAAGATAGGGACAGAGCTACTAAATTCTACAACATATTCAATACATGAAGCAGGATCGCAAAAATCCAAATCTGTCCTTCCTCAGAAGGACAGCCATTGTGGTCTTTTGTTTCCAACACGTTCGATCATCATCAAATGCCCTTCCTGTCACTGGGAAAACAAACACATGAACAGTTACTGATTCTCATGTTGTACGTGGGCCGCATGTTCCCATTGGTATGTACCAAAATAAAGAGGGTAATGATTCAATGTGTCTCAAGAGACACTGCTTTCAAAAATATTTCTCTACTCAAAGAGTTATTACAAATTCAACTGAGTTTATTCTTCCACATTAAGGGGATTTTTTTTGTTTTTTGGGTTTTTTTGCGGAACGGGGGATTGAACTTGGGCCCTTGGGCTTGCCAGGGAAACGCTTATTTCACTGAGCCATCTTCCCGACCCCCACATTAAGTATTAAAACAGGCAAAATCAAGCAGAAGAACCTGAACACAAAAAGTACCTTTTCCTCCCCTCCTGTCCCTGTCTTGGACAGGAGCTTTCTTTCTCTATATAAATATATTCTCCTCATAAAAAAAAAAAAGTATCTTTTCCTCTACCTACTCCCCTCCTACAACCCCTAATGTGACAGAAATAAAGAATCATTAGGATAACAGAGTAAGTGTAGTTGAAAATACTGAGAATGCAGACAGAACAGAAGTACAACTATGTTCCTATTTAAGCACAAAGTCTAATGTTTGAAGTGTGCTGAGAAAGTATCACACTTGTTCTATGCTCAAACCCCAGCCATCTACTCACAAGAGAAGAATTTTCTCCTGGGGTTTGCTTTCAGAAAGCACTGCTTTAAACACAGGCTGAAGAACATCTATTACAAGGGGTCCAACATAGTCTGACCTACAGTGTTGAAAACAGACTGCTATTAATATTTCTCTACAATTCTGAGTTCAACATAATGGTGACCAATAAAGACAGTACAATTAGAAAAGCAACAGTATTCTTTCTGGCAAAACAGCTAGTTCAGCAATAAGCCAGGCCTGTTGGGTAGAAACAATCAATCTTGGCATTAGAAGATAAAGAGAGAGAAAAAAAAAAGAAGAAGATAAAGAGAAACTGAATGTTTTGAGCAAGACCACCATAACGCTGAAGGCCCTACCTTCACCTTAGAACCATTAACATGTGGGACTCCTTCTGGACCAAATATGAATTCTGTAATATGTGAATTCCCTACTTGCCAGCAGTAGACTCACATGTTAAAGCAGCAGTTCTCAGGGCTGGGGAGATAGCTCTGTAGAATAAGCGCTTGCCTGGCAAGCACAAGGGCCTGAGTTCAATTCCTGGCTCCGAAGGGAAAAAATAAAGCAGTAGTTCTCAGTCTCCCTAGAATTCAATCCACAGCAATTCTCTACAGAAATACAGGGCATTCCTATTCACTGTTAGGCAGTTACATGCAGAGCTAATCTTTTTCTTCAATGGCAAATCTAAAAGATTTGAAAAATAAGTAAAGACTAGTCACTTAGACACAGATACACCTAAGCACAATAAAAATTCAACTTTGTATCAATTAAATGGGTGTAACTCTTCAGACTACCATGTCTTCATTTCATGCTTAGGGATTTCTGTTATTTATAGTGATTCCAGTTAAACAGTAGCTAACTACTTATATTTTATATAAACTTCTATTTTAACTTTTTTGAGAACGTAGAGATGGCACCCAGATCTTTAGACTTGCTAGGCAAGTGCCCCATCACTGAGCTATAACACCAGCTATATTTTGTGACTACTTCTGGACAGCACCAGTGTTAGAAAACCTTCTAGAATGAAATTCATCATGCAGAATTTCTCAAAACAACTTAGAGATGAAAAAGGAAACAAAAAAACAAACAAACAAAAAAAAACTTCTCTAAACTTTTCACTTAAAAAAAAGTCAAAACAAATGCAACCATGGACTAAAAATAAGCCTAAAATAGCTCAATGCTCCAGTATCTTTTTTTAAGAGACAATAAATAAATAAGATACAGAATTTCAAAACAAGATGATAGAAAATTAACAACTATTATTACATTGCATATTGTTATCTTCAAAGTAGCTGTACAGGGCCAACTAGGTAGCTCAGTGGTCTAAGCACATGCCTGGCAATCACAAGGACCCAGGTTCAATCCCCAGTACCGCATAACCTGCCAGCGACTCAAACTGGGTGTGGTCGTGCACGCATATAATCCCAGCACAGGAAAGGCTGAGATAGGATGATCACTATGAGCCTGAGCTGTGTGGCAAGACCCTGTACCAAATCAATCAATCAATCAATCAATCAATCTTAAAAAAAAAAAAAATAGTTGGGCAGATTACCAAATATAGTCATGCAAAATGATCAAAAAACATAAGCATTGGGCCAGGGAGATGGCTCAGTGGAATAATCGCTTCCCTGGCAAGTACAAGGGCCTGAGTTCAATCACCGTTTCCACAAAAAATAAAAAAATAAAAAAGAATTCAATGTTGCTTTCTACAAACTAATACAAATTAGTAGTACAATCATGTTAGCTATTGTGTATGTATGTGTGTGTGTGTGTATTTTTTTTTTTTCAATTTTCCTTTTCGTCGTTTCTCCTTTCCCGCTTCCTAGTTGTTCTTTCCTCTTGAGCAGGGTCTTTCTCTTTCACAATATCTAATTAACCTTTTGAATCTTATTTACTCTTTCCATTTCTTACACTAAGGAGATAATGTGGTGTTCACATGTATGAGTCTGGTTTATTTCACTTATAAGTATGGTCTCCAATTGTATCCATTTACCTACAAATACCTTGAATTTATCTTTTTTATAGCTGAGTAGTACTCCATTGCACAAAAATACATCTCTTTTATCCATTCCTTGACTGCTGGGCATTTGGGTTGATTCCAAGGTTTGATTCCAACGGTGCTGCTTATGGGCATACACACTGCTAAGAATGACATTTTCAATTCTTCGGAAAAATACCCAGAAGTGTGTTGAACAGCTGGATTGAATGGGACTTATAATCCTAGTTTTTTGAGGAATTTCCACACTGATTTCCACAGTGATTTTGCCTGTCTCTACTATCTTTTTAATAAAAATGACTTTTGTCAAAAAATTTTGAGAAGAGCTCTATTTGATTATAGGTTTTAGTGCTTAGTCAACAATGGCTAACAGTAATACTACTTATCTTTTACAATTAGCAATTATTAACATGCAGAATATCACATTCAAAAGAATACTTATATATTAAAAGTATTAAATGTCAATGAAAATTAAGGAATTTATTCATAAAATATTTTTCTACGTACTACAAGAAACAACTTTAGCCCAGACTTGTTCAAACTGCTGCATTCTAAATGTGGAGCTTAAAAAATGTTTTCATATAACAGATTTTATGCACATTATGTATCTTTCTATTCTACAGTAAGATAAGCATATACCTCATCAGAACATATATTGTACAAAGACATTCTAAAATAAAATCACTGCTTTAGTTAATCATACTATTACATTCTATATTTGTTTTCAAAATTTAAAAAGCATTTGGCTAATGTTAATAAATATTCAAAAATGCATCAAATAATCTCTCAACATGAGCTAAAAAACAATTATCTACCAAAAAACAGGAATAGGTTTGCCATACTAAATCTATTCTAATGTGTTAATACTATTCAAAATAAATAATATTAACTTCTAATAGTATCAGTGACTTTGTATCTATAAATGTATGTATGTGTTTATGTGTCTGTGATCAGCAAAAAAACTTTTAAATTATTAGTATGTTTTAAATTGTTATTTTCCAGCTAGTGATATATACTTCTCCTTCCTCTTCTTTTTTTTTCTTTTAATACCCTGTGGGGGTTGTTTTCCTTACAAGATTTTTAACTTCTCGAATCATGAGGTTGTCAGCACATCTGCTGACCTAACATGCAAATGTGAAAAACAATGGATAAACAGCTAGAAAGCCACATGACAGTCATCAAAATTAAACATATTTTGCCTTATAAGCTCAATAAGACAATGCCTATGTTAACCACCAAACATAAGATGATATTCATGGTGGGAAAGTTCATAAAACAAGGACTAGAATAGGCCCACAAAGGGGCCGGCAAATAGCTCAGCAGATTAAGGTGCCTGCAAGTAGGCGCAGGGGCAGGAGGCTCGATCCCCAAGCCTGCCATGCTGGCCCCGCCCCCAGGGTGTGCTAAGACAGCAACTGACACTGGGCGTAGTGGCGCGCCTGAAATCCCAACTCTTGGGAGGCTGTAAACAGGTGGATCACTACGAGTCCCATCTAGTAGTGAGGCGCTGAACATCCTGTAGACCCTTCCCTAAAATACAAAAAAAAAAAAAAAATCAAGAATAAGCCCACAAATTGATAGCATATGGAAACACTGATCTTAAATGAATCCTGTTTCATCTTAAATGAAACAAACCAGGTGGGTTTCTCTTATTTGAAACACAAGTGGAAGAGGAGCTAAGAGATAGTACTCATCTCAGAATTCAAACCCAGCACTTCACTTAATTCCACTTGAGCTATGATGCCAAAACATGTTATAGCACTTCAATATAATAAAACTAAGTCCTCAGTTTCCTGAGATCTAGATGGAGATAGAAAATATTCTGCTCATTACACACTGTCAAAAACAAGACAAGGTTTGAGTTTAACTGGAAGCATGACGAGGTAGCTACCTGAGGAAAAATTTTCTCTCAGTCTCTTTTCTGCAGACCTTGCAGCCCCACATTCCCAATCCCTGAGCAGTCAGGACAACACTGGAATGTGTCAGTAAGCAACACTGAGCAAGTGTCAGTCTCCTTGTGCAGCAAAAACTGCAATAGAAGGTTGTACGTGGGTGTTCCTCTATTTCCTGGGTTTATGAAGCACACAAAACCCATGGGCTTGAAATAAACCAGTGTTTTCAGAAATACTACCTCTCCTCATTGCCCTGTGTTAGCTGCCACAGTATCCAGTCTTCACACAGTATCTGCACTTTACAAGGAAACTAACCTTCCAGGAGTCCCCAAGACCACAGAGCAGGTCTGGTGTAGCCTGAAGCCAAACTCTGCTTTCATACCAATTAATGTATCAAAGGGATACCTTCAGGAATTCTAGGATAAAACTTGATTCTCAACCTAAATAATAAAACCACTTGGTTTTTCTGCCCAGACAATTAAAATTTCGTTTCATCACTAGTTTAAGCAGAGATTAAGATTTCTTATCAAACATCAAAAGAAGCATTTGCATTTCCAAGTTCAAAAAGATAAACAAGTTTCATGACAACAAATCATCATAACCTTCCAGTTTGGTAAAAAGCTAACACATCTAAACAGTCCTCTGTTGGACACAGATGACCAAAATAGTCTCCATCAATTTATAGTCCAGCTACAGTGGGAGATCTGTGAAGAGCAATCAGGACGCAGGATCATAAGCACAGTAAGACACACGTACACATAGAAACAGGCCCCATGTTTGTAAAGGAGCAAGAGATTTTTATAAAGGGAAAAGATAAAAGGTAGAAAGGGAAAATATGAAGAGGTAAAATCTTTGACAGAGACATTTCCCACACAGCGTAAGAAAACATAATGGAAATGGAGAGGTACAAGACGTGCAACAAAATGGGTAAACCCTCTTTTCCCCCCAAGATTTGAGACATTCACATAATAATGACTAGCATCACACATACAAAAAAAAAAAAACAGAAAACAGCCCATTAACTGGGAGTGGCACTATACAACTGTAATCCCAGCATTGCGGAGGCTGAAGCAAGAAGACTGCTGTTAGTTCAAGGCCACCCTTGGCTACACAGTGAGTTCAAGACAAACCCGAATTACACAGGGAGACCCTGTCTCAAAACAAACAGACAAAAACAGCCCTTTATGCTGGTATGACTGGCACAGAACCTCCCGGCAAGTCAATGGTTTCTCTGTTCCGTAATACCCAAGAGTCCAAGCAAAGACTCAGGAAGGCCAGGGAGACCACCCCTCTCCAAAGGCGCCATCAATACAGAACGACTGCTGAGCAAGATGGCACCATGCTGAGTTGCTTCACCAAGACCATTTGTGGGAGTGTGGGAGTGGATGTTTGACTTACACGGCTAGAGACCCTTCTTCGGGCAATCCCGGACAACAGACCAAGCCTTTTTTCCAAACATAATGTGTTTCTCTCCTACCTTTCCAAAATTCCTGTTTAACTCAGAGGATGGACTGTTCTTAGAACTTGACACACACCCCCAACCCCACACTGTGTGAACAGGCTCCAGGGAAGCAAAGGTACTGTCTGGGTTTTTCATTTGGTCAAGGGCAAGAGACTGAGTTTCACAGCACCAGAGTCATGCACAGTAGACACAACCCCCATCAGGTCTACATCAGTTTCAAGTATACCTCAAATTTACTTCCTACCTAAAGGTATCAAGTCTCACACTTTTCTACTGAAGAACCTCTAAGAATACAGAAAACTCTTCCTCTTTGAGAGAACACAACCTGTGCTCAATTTTAAAATCCATGCAAATTCTGTAGATTTACCCATGATAAATCTCGGCACTGTGTTTCTCATACTTCCCTAATATATTAATATCTGTACGTGTATACCTGTACACATATAGTCACCCTGACACATGTATGTTTTCCCCAAGTAAAATTCCCAGTCCAGAAAAACACAATGATATTTTATAGCTCTGCACACCCACAGGGACATACCCACTCTAGCTAAAGAACCAATAATAGCTTCTATTTTTTTTTTTTAAAATGTATTTGGTACAGTGTCTCACTATACAGCTGGGACTCCTAGTGATCCTCCTGTTTTCAGCCTCCCCAGGGCCAGGATTATAAGGCGTGCACCACCATGCTGGGTCTCAGTGGCCTGCTCAGCATGCCTGGGGGAGGGGCCAGCACAGAATGTGCTTCTGGGAATCAAACCCCAGTGTCTGTGCTTACTTGCCTAGGCAGGCGCTTAGTCCACTGAGCTACCTTGCCTGCCCAAAGAACCAATAATAAACCAAATAAAGATCATATTTTAAGAGTTAAGACTGTATTGGGAGATTAATAAACATTTAAGATTTTTATTCACTCTTAAAATATTTAATAACCAAGTATAAGACATATACCCTTCCCAGACTATTTTCCATGGAGGCCTAAAAGGAAGTGATGGGTTCTGAGTGACCTCCGCCCATCACAGCCATAATGTGGGGATCTGGGCTGTGATTCCTGGTATGCTTTTCTGATCTGCCCCATCTCATTTCTAGTTGTATGAGACATGTCTTCTATAGGTCCAAGCAAAAGCAAACCACTGTAAGCCTTAGCCTGAGTGTACTCATTCTTTTAACAAATATTCTATGCAAACTGGAGCGCAGCACCCTCTGGATAGATAAACCCTAAAAGCAGGAGTCAGTGCTCTAGAGACCAACTTCAGTGACACTTTGCCTACTTGTAGTAAATGAGACAAAGTCTCTGCTTTATAAAGTTCAGATTCAACATGAAGATCTTTCAATGAGAATCAACACCAGCTATGAGACACACACCACAGGCTCAGCACCAAGACCCTAGAACATAACCTACTGTGTGGCCAGTCATGTTAAAGTTGGGCACATACAGCAATATACACTAGTAAATAACTATGCTGTTCAGTTCTATATTTCCTATGCTGTATCACTATAGTTTACTTCTACTTTTTTTTAATTCTTAAAAAATCTTTTATGTGTGTATGTATGTATTTGGTACAGGGTCTCACTATGCAGCTCAGACTCATAGTGACCCTCCTGTCTCAGCCTCCTTTGGCTGGGATTACAGGTATGCACCACCACACGCCGTTTCAGGGCCCGCACGGCACACCCAGGGTTCCAAGACCAGCATGGACTGAACTCAGGTCCCTGCACTTAGACCACCAAGCCATCTCCCCAGCCCTATTTCTACTTAATTAAAAAAAAAAGTTAATTGTAAAACAACTTCAGACAGGTCCTTGAGGGGGGATTCCAGCAAAAGGCACCTGCAATGACAGCTGCATCCATGTTATTATCCCTCAGGAGCCAAGGGGACAGAATGCAGAGGAGGAAGTCAGGGACTTGGTAATAGCCCTGTACTAGACTAAGCCAATGTACTTTTTTGTTTGTTTTTAAAAAATGAAGCTTAAAAAAGAAAACAAATTATGATTTTAAAATGTTTACAAAGATTATCAAGGAAAGCAATTTTTGTACAACTGTAGAATTCATGTTTTAAGCTAAGCGCTAAACATCAAAATTATTTTTAATTTATACAGTAAAACTGTTACAATAAGCAAACATTACTTTGCCCCTGAAGAAAGTGACACTTTTCATCCTGAGTTCAGGAGCCTGGAGTAGTGCTTGGCCATGCCCTTGGCCTTCGTAGTCACTCCCACTGATCTACTGACTCACTCAGAACAACTTCCAGTCCTGCAAGCTCCATTCATGGTAAGAAAGGTGCACCACTTTTTTATCTTTTCTATCACATTCTTACTCTAACTTTTCTATGTTTAGACACGCAAATACTTCCCTTTGTGTCCCAATCACCTACAGGATTCAGTATAGTAACCAGCTGCATATTTCTGCAAACTAGGAGCGCAAGATGCTGTGCCTCGTTCTGCTGCAGGCTAAGCATGGAGGGCTGAGTCAGTACACTCTATGACCTTTACACAACCCTGAAACCACCTAACAGCACGTTACTCAGACCGAGGCCCAACCGTTAGGTGACACATGACTGTATTTCATAAAACCATAAAATCTATTCCACAAAACAATTCTGGAATTATTTGCTTTAACCACTCTTCATAATTCCATGTTGTTACCTACTAAAGTTAAATATAAAAGACAATTCCCCTCCCAAATGATAGAATATGTTGGGATAATCCAAATCTTTTAAAACAAAGTATGCTTATTTTTATAAAATTGAAGTATCTCTTCACATTTAAGAAAAAAAATTCCTTTTTCAGTCTTTGTATAAAATGTGCTGCTATGCCCAGTACCACAAAAATAAAATAAAATGTGCTGTTATATACACTTTTGCTTGTTTGTTTTGTTTCCTTTTTTGTTTGGTACTGGAGATTGAATCCAGGGCCTCACACATCTAAGCATATCTTCTATATTAAGTTACCCACCTTCTCTATATATGTATTTTGACTTTCTCATGAAAGACATTCTGCAAACATGATCTGGGCAAATGACTCAACAACTCTTCACTTTTTGTCTTTCTAATGTATCTTATAGCGCAATACAGAAATACTTCTCAAAAAATGTATAGAAAAAGATGTAAACCTACATATAAAATTCAGTCAGGTGAATTTTCAACCATTCGCTTCAGATTCTTCAATCTGCAGGAGTCTTGTTAAGAAATAATTAATCTCAACTTTTAAGAACACCCCTGAATGGCTAGGGCTTACTAAGTATCTTCTATGAGGCAGGAACTGCTCAGGGCAAGTAGAAACAAATGAGACTGAGGGCTAGCCATGAAGCAGGGTAAGTACCTCATGACCTCTCATTCCTGGCAACAAAGATGTATTTTACTGTGAGATGTGTTATAAGCCTTGCTTCTAACAAAGCAGAATCCTACCTCTTAGATTTCTGGGATGAATCTGTTTC